>CAUYRH010118866.1:0-25791 GCA_963574655.1 Perodicticus potto
ATTCGATCCTATAATTCCTTTACTAGGTATATACCCAGAAGACCAAAAATCACATTATAACAAAGACATCTGTACCAGAATGTTCATTGCAGCCCAATTCATAATTGCTAAGTCATGGAAGAAGCCCAAGTGCCCATCGACACACTAATGGATTAATAAACTGTGGTACATGTATACCATGGAAGATTATGCTTAAAGATTACGCTTAAAGGCTTAAAGAAAGATGGAGACTTTACCTCTTTCATGTTTACATTGATGGAGCTGGAACATATTCTTCTTAGCAAATTATCTCAAGAATGGAAGAAAAAGTATCCAACGTACTCAGCCCTACTATGAAGCTAATTAATAGCTTTCATATGAAGGCTATAACCCAACTATAGCACAAGAATATGGGGAAAGGGGCAAGGGAGGGCAGGGGAGGGGTGAGGTTGGGATGAAGGGAGGGTAATTGGTGGGGCCACACCCACGGTGCATCTTAGAAGGGTACAGGCAAACCTTACTAAATGCAGAATACAAATGTCTTCATACAATAACTAAGAAAATGCCATGAAGGCTATGTTAAACAGTTTGATGGAAATGTTTCAGATTGTATATGAAACTAGCACATTGTACCCCTTGATTGCACTAATGTACTCAGGTATGATTCAATAATTAAAAAAAAAAGAAATATAATTGCTTTTCCTCTCCTTATGTGGAACATTTTGCTTAGACATTGAATAAGATGTAATTGGCTCATTTAAAAATAGGAGTCTTAGTGGTCATGTTTGATAATGTTTACCATGTGGTTGGCGCTTTAAAGTGCGTATCTTTTTGTGTCTTCTTCCAGACCGAACATTTGCCTTTGCAGACTCAGTTCAAAGAAAGAGATATTGGCAGTCTTCAGCACTCTGTAAGTAACAGGTGGAGCTGGTAGAGCTGGTGTCTTATTAAAATATTATTTAATATTCATAAAAGTTTGTTTTTTTCGTCTCTCCCTTATTTGAGTGTCTACTATCATTTGGTAAAGTCATTGAGCTTATTTACTCTTAGAAGTAATCGAGTTTTATGAAACCAATAACCAGGCAGAGGGGTCTGTACAAAAGACTCCAAAGAACATCATGGGGATTTCTTCTTGTAAATGTTAGCTGTGGCCCAAGGTCAAGCCAGAAAGAAAGGTCAAGACAGGAGGATATTTTGGCAGAGTTTCTTATTTTCTGTTTTGTCAGGCATATGGTCAAATGCCAGTTCATTTTGCTATATCCTTTCCCCAGTTCCCCAATACTGAATGTTGAGGTTTAGTTTTGTTTTGCTTGTTCGATTTAATTATTTTTATCCTTTATATATTCAGTGTAGGCTAGAGCCTTGCTTGAGAGTCTCCTGAGATTTACAAAAGCCTGTCCTTCTCCAGTTTACCTTAACTGATACCAACTCTAAATTTCAAAACCTGAAACTGGTCATAGTGCCCATTAGTCACAATTTTGTATTTAGGAGCTGCCATTAGTCTTATTCAGGTATTGTAAGCAAAAAATAACTGGAAAATGTTGGGTTGTTGAGCTTTACCTTAGCTTTTGAAGTAATGAGTCAGGGACACAGACTGTAATGAATTCTATTCTTGCCTGTTTATACCAAAGTGCTAGGAAAATGTAAACAGCTGCTCTACTAATGTAAGCAATGTTTGAATTTTTAGAATGGACTAAATAGCAAGAGATTTGACTATGAAGATGAGAATCCAGCAGGGGAAGATGGGATTCAACAGATGTACCCCCTTTATAATCAGATGTGCTACCAAGACCGGAGCCCTGGCAAACATCATCAAAACAAGAACCCTGAGAGAGTCTACATCAACCCACGAGAACATTATGTGTGATTCTTCTCTTTTTCCAATGGGTATTCTAAGAAATGTTTATTGCAGAGAGAAACTGAGGCCAGTAGGTATTTTATTCTCTCTCACATGAAACATTCCTAGTCTAAGTGTGTTGGAAGTCTTGATGAATGACTTAAAGCCAATAGCAAATTTCTTTTCTTCATTAAGGGTTTCTTAACAACCAGCTGTGTTTGTGAAGTTGACTATAGCTTTTTGTGTTCCTGTTATAATAGTGTTTAACTACTAACATTTGGCCTACAATGGCATGTTCATTTAAACGTACAGCATCTGCCTGTGATGACTGCAGTGATTCTCCACAAAGAAAGTCCCCAGATGGTACTATTATGCTCGTTGGTCTCAGGCAGGCTGGACAGTTCATCTGTAATTCAAACAGGCAGAAAAATGAGTTGAAAATCCATTTCACAAACTACTTAGCTGGGATTTGGATTTCCCTGACATACTTAATATAATTACAATACCTGTGTACAAACAGAGGCCTGAGGAAAGAGGGAAAATCTGCTCTTTATCCAAAAGAAACAACAAAAAAAGGCAGTTAAAACCTTCAGGCCTTTTGGGTACTTTCAAACTCTGGTGTTACTGTGATAGATGCTCCTTCTTGATCACTAGGGCCCTGCGGACTGTGTATTTCTTGCTGTTATTCCCCTACTCTTGACTAGCTGTGTGTAACACAGGTTCTTCTTTCACTCTGTCATCATTCCCACAGTCCTATTCCTTACTTACCAGATTAGCCTGTTTCCCACCTATTAAATTCTAAAAGGCCTGTCTAAATGGTATACAGCCTTTGGCCTTGTCTCTCTTTTCTCTAGTATTATACATAGTAAGCTCAGCTTTCACTTGTGAAATTTCTTTCCAGCTAATCCCATCTATACAGGCTTTAGCCACTCTTTTGCATTCTTCTGACTACTTATCATCCATGTTTTACCTACCTCAAAAAAGCCTGCTGGAAAAATCACCGTGAAATAACTCCTGCTCTTAAAAGCTAGGTGAATAAATTGAAAACTTGAAAAAATAAAAGTAAGGCACTCATGTTCTTTATCCCTCTTCCTCTACTTTACCTGGTCATAATGAGTAAAGAGATGCTAAAAAGCAAAGACTATAGTGCCTTATCTATCAGGATATCCTGCAACATGTTAGTGCCTACAAATGTCCGTCTTGTGCTTTCTCATGTTCCTTTGCCAATTTTCCATCACTGAGACTGATGCTAATAATTACAGTGGAGTGTGCAGAGATGGGGGAACACAGTTACAGATCTGAATGCCCATCACTCACCCTCACATGTTAAGGAAAGCATTTTACTGTGTGTTCTGGAATATTAGAGGTGTGTCACAGGTATAAAGAAACTGCAAACTTGTCATATATTAATAAGTAAACTTCAATGGGAAAGGACAAAGAATGTTAACATAGATTTAATAAGATACCAAAGATACTTTGTAATTTATGTTGTGCTGGCCCTGTTCTTCTTTATGTGTTTGTTTCCCTTGTCACTGTGCTTTGTCAGACAAATTATGTAGGCTGTTCCATAGCAGTCATTACCTGGATGATCAACAGTTTTCGGAGAAAGGATACTTAAATTTCAACTCAATTTTTTAGCTAGGGAATTAGCAATGTTAAAGGCTATAGCTACATAGGATCAAAGGATAAATTCCAACAACCCGCATTGCTGTATCACTGTGCTACCTCAGAATTAGAGTTTACTGCCCTTTGTAGCAAAGAAGATACTCAACTTTATTAATTAGAATGGCATCACTGAGCTAGCATAATGGAAAAGAACCCTGGCAGTTGTTTTCTAATAAGAAAATGACTGGGATCAGATCTCTCCTTGACAGGGAAGTGTTTAATAAATATTAGATGTTATGCAGGCAAGAAGATGGTACATCAACTCCTTCAGAAAGCTTTAAAAAATGGTGAAAATGGTTTGTAGGTTCCTGCTGGGAAGCTTGTTGAATTAGCTTCACAAAAATCCACCATGGACCAGGAAAGCAGAAATGTCTCATTTACCCCAGAAGAGGATTTGTTAGGACTGGGTCTTGGGAGCATTTGGCCTGTCTTTCATGCCTTCCTTACCATAGAGAACCTACTGTCTACCTTTCAACATCCCATATAGTTATGGAAGAGAAATTTCAGGATGTGGACACCTCTCTGGCACCCAGATAGTTCAATATTCTCTTTGCCTTTCTGTCAGCTGTGATATTTCTTTATCAAACTGGTAGATTTTATAGCTGTTGGCCCTTTACATGGGTCACATAAACTCTATAATAGCTTATCCTGGTGCCTTCCATCTGTTCGCTCCCAAAACTGAGCTAAGTAGAAAGGAGCTTTAAAAGCATTTGATCAACCAGCCCTCTCAACCAAAAGATGCCATCCAAAATTACCCTGCTGATCTCTAAATCTGGAGCCTCGAATACTGGACTATGCCATTTAAATTTAGAAGGTAGACTCTTAAAGGTCAGTGAGTGAGGTTTAGGGATTAATCCACAGCTGATATTACATACTATTCCCATAACTTGTTTACTAAAACACATTGGAACAGAAATAAATCTCCAAATTGCTTATCCACTCACTGTTGGAGCTTTGTATTTCAGGAGTGCGTACTTTGCATTGGGGAGTGCATACTCACCTCAAATACACAGCCGTTTCTCCCTATTTTGTAGACAGCCCCAACTCCAGGAATGTGCATTGTTGCTGCAGTAGCAAATCAACAGTTTCTTCACACACCACACAAAACTGAAGCATCTGCACCTCCTAGCATTGGCCTGACATAATGGGATAAGAATCCTAAATGGGATAAGAATCCTTCTATGAAGATTCCCCCATCACTGGCCTTATATGTTCTAAATTTGAAGAAGTCCGTGCTCTTTGGGGGGCAGCAACATAACATTCTTACCTGTGCTAGATTTCCCTATAACATGCACATAATAGATGCTAAAGAAGTATACTATAAACTAACTGGTCCCCTTGTTAATTTAATTTTCTGTGGGTTTTTTTTTTACTCATAATGAAAGAACAGTTTTTTTATCCTATTGATAATTGTTTTCCTATGATCTCTTTCATAATAGTCTCATATTCACTATTTTGCTTTACATTGTTCAGTCTCTCCCCGTGCTAGTCTCCTGATGCTGTTCTGAATATACAGTAAAGTCTGCCTTCAAATCTCTTATTCTCTGGAGTATAAAGGATAAACTGTTATACCAAGAATCAGAAGAAGAGATTCTGTTCTCAGCTTCCCCTTTCTAGCCACGGAAACGTAGGCAAGTTACTTACCACCGATCCATAAAGCAGAGATTATGTTACCTTCCCTGCCAGCTTCTCAGAATTGTGGTGAAAGCTAAACAAGATAATAATGGATGGAAAATTAGGAGTTCTCTTCAATCTGACAGATGCCTATGTCTCTATTATTGTTGACTATTGAACCTAAACTTCCAGTGCCTTTGCCACTGTAGAGTACTGTGGTGTATCTAGGGAGGGATAACCAAGAAGCAACATGAAAATTTGAGTATAGCCAAGCAAAACTGTGATTTTTTTTAACTAAATAAATATTTGTTATGTGGAAAGCTGGTTTATCTGAATCTTGGCCTTTTAAGCTTTAGCTAGAATTGAAAGTGCATGTTGCTATAACCAGTGGTTGCCCTTGTTTTAAAAATTGCTATTAATAAGAATGGTATTAGGGGATACAGTTTTCTTGATTTTTTTTGGAAAGCAGAGATAGAAGAGGGTGCATGGAATAAAACCATAGGAGTATTTATTAAGATGAAAGCAAGTGCACATACTAATTGTTTACTTACTCTTGACCTTATTCAAAGACTCAGAAAGTTAGCCTCTCAAATTCATTAGATTAATCATAGCTACAAAAGCAACAAACTAAAAATGAAAACCATTCCACAAACTTATCTCTAGCATCCCTTCCTCAACTAGTTCTTTAATATGCTTCTTGCTAAGTTTGTTTTGCCTTTACTATACTGTCAAGTGTGGTAATACTCATATAGTGTACACCTGGAAAGAAAGCTGTCTTTGGTAGAAAGCCAGAGAAAAACAGTAAGGAATGAAATAGAAATGTCAGGGTCCTCACCTGTGGCTTCCTGTGCTTGACTGTCAAAGCCATTCCCTTCATTCTTCAGACCCTATAGGAGGACCAAGGACTTTACTCCCTGTTAACCCAGAAAGTGTTGTTTGCAAGTTTATTCAACTCTACCCTATGACTGGATTAAATTATTACACCTATAAAAGTATTTGGGTTTCCTCCACTAAAGAAATTTGTCAGTTTGGGCACTCAAAACTGTTGGTTGTTTTGGTAGTCCTCAGTAGTAGAGAAGCGCGGGTGCTGTAGGTTCCTCCTTCACCCTTACCAGGTGATACTCTACACCCAAGTCACACCTCAGACCACTTGCTGCTTCTGTAGCATACATGTTCATAAGCAACGGGACCCCAACATTATCCTACCAAGAAAAGCTATTAAATTATTATTAAGTAAATCCAGCAATATTCCAACAGATTTAGTTGAGCAACTCAATTCTTGACTTTTAACAGGATGAATTAGGCAATCCTAGTCTGTTGGGCTTGCTAGATTCTTATAAATACTCATGGAAAGGATGAGTATTGCCCTACCATATTTGGGCCAATCCACGTATCTTTAACACTAGGAATTTGACCATTGAAAATACTTTTAAAAGTCTCTGGTGCTGAGCTGCAAATAAAGCTTTGTGGTAGAAGCCTCTGAAGTAATTAGAGTTTTTTTTCAAATGCTAGCTAATACCCTCTGCAGGGGATATTCCTAGTTAGCATGCTTCAGATATTAATCAGCCACCCCCAGGGTGTATATTGTATATACACTGAGTCTAATGTACACCAAAATAATTTAAAGATATTATATCAAATATCATAGAATTTGTTAAGGATTTCTCAGGTTATCACACCCTCACCCTGGTAGAGATCTTTACTTATCAACAACCTTTAATAGTCAACTATTCAAGTGAATAGAGTTGCACTGGCATTCATTCTTAGTGAAAGCTTTTTCTTAGGGTATTTGTGTGTGTGTGTGTGAGAGAGAGAGAGAGAGAGATGTGTACTTAAAATTTGCAGTGCAAAAAGCATTTTGCAGTTCATATGTACAAGAGAATCCCACACCTATAAGCAGCTCACTAACACAGGCACATTTTACTTTATTAATATCTTTGCAAAGAGTCTAGAGACAGGAGTAAAGAGGCCACATTTACCTTATCAGTCTAAATATATACAATATTAGATTTATTCCTATAATATTTCTATTAGATTGTTCTCCTCAAATTTTAGTTTGTTGATAGAAGTTTGAAGCAAACTAGAATAAAAGAGAACATCAAAAATTTAGTAGACTCTAAACATCTTTTTATTGGTGTTTTAATGCATCCATGCAACATTGATAATGATGTATTAATACATAGTAGAAGTTCCCTCTGAATCTCAGGGAGAAAGGAAACTACCATTGACAAATAAAAACACTCTCCATTCCATTGGTTATGAATAAATTCATTCCATTGCTTTATCTCCCAGAATATTATAGTATTTGAAGGCTAAGGCTGTGGTAGATATCAAATGGTATACCTCTCTAGTTCAAAAAGTACTAATTACATTCTGTATCCTCAGGCTGTGAGGTTCAGGGTTAAATTTCTGAGTTTCAGAAGAACAGTGGTTGCAAATATTATTGCCATATATGTTTTTAAAAATAGCAGTATCTCCATGAATTGAAAATAGGTTCTGTCCTCTTAAGTGCTCCCATTCTGTAGCTATAGTGTTTATAGTTTCTGCTAGCACACGAGTTATTACAGGAGGCATGTCAAAAGGACCCAAGGAAACATACTCTTTGACTTAAAATTATCATTAGATTTTAATTGCCATCCCAAACAATCTTCAGTGAGCAAAAGCCAGCATTCTGAGATATTTCACTCTTCTACATCTACAGGTGGGAGACCAAACAATTGCCCTCTTGTGGTTTTTCCCACACACAGCAGGATCCTTGGTACCATGACTTAACCTGATTATCCTGATCGTCATGACATGGGATTTAACTGTGAAAGTTAATTAGAGGAAACCTTGAGGGAAGGCTTCCCTGGGAATCCAGAACATCAGATTTGCTACACTGGTTTAGAACTGTGGCCTTTCCTACTACAAATGAGTTTGACAGCCATGAAGAGATATTTTATGTGCCTCCTCCAGAAGTTATTTCCCTTAATAACTCACAGTGGATCTATGAATCCCAGAGTTACACATGATTTGCCAAATGAATGGGCACCATTGTTTTGGTTTTCGATACCCTTTCCAATCTTTTTTTTATCGACCCTAGCATATTGTTTCAACCTTTATTGATGACTCAGTACCCATTATATTTTGAGGTAGCAGCAGTTTGTCCTAATACATTAGTTTGCACTTGCCCATATTATGGCTCTTTTCTTTCTCTGCTTTTTTCCATATAATCTTATGAGAACTTACATATATTTCCTTTAACAGAGCATTTCAATAACCAGACAAGTGTTTTGTCATTTTAGGTTTCATTGTGTACTTGAAATTTCAAATCCTTGGTAAAAAATGTTATGTAGCTGGTGTTCATGCTGGGCCCTTGGATTATTCCACTTGTTCAGCTATAAAAGTTCCTGTTTATTCTCTACCTTCTGTTTCTATTTCTAAGCTAGTGCTTTAAGACATAACATCTGCTCCAACCAGTTCATCTCCATATGGTCTTAACTTCTTAATTTCTTAGTTTCATGCCTCGTATGTTAGTGCTCTCTACCTCACAGGGGTTTTATGAGGGGGAAAAATAAGATGTTCAAGGGTTATTTTCAAGAGAGATCCTTCTTTTAAAGTGATTTTATAACAGGCTTAGAAATGAGTAACTCTATATCTATTTTTTCTTCCTGTTCTTGTTTTGCTATTTTTATTTCTGAAAAGTTATCTCTGTCTGAAAAGAGACTTTAATCCAGTTTTAACTTTCTCCGCATTAACCCTTTTCACACTGAAATCCATGCTCTGAACCTCAATCCTTTTGCTTATTGAGCTAAAAATAATTCTTTCACAACAAATCCCACATACTTTTATTCCTTTCATTAAACAAATTAGCATCCTTCACAAAGAAACATTCTGGCTCTTCTTATAAGAAGTCAGAAGGTAATGAGGTCTCACTCTGTCCCTGGCACAGTCTCACTATGTGCCTTATTTTCCCCGAGTAAATTGAAGGTAATTTGCCTGTTTCACAGTGTCCAGGTGTGAGTCCTGAAAATAGTGAAAAGCATTTTGCAAATACCCTGTACTATATAAATGTGTAGTGGATAATCTGGAGAGCCTTAAAGTTGAAATATGTTCTAGATCAATTGAGAATACTAATTCACCTGTTGTTTTCAAAAGTTATGTTTTATTAACCTGCTCTTTTTTGTTTATAGTGAAAATTGGTTTCTAGACATTTTAACTATTTTAATTTTGGTGTATAGGAAGTGATCAATAGTATATATTCTTGTCAGAAAATACCCAAGTTGTATTTTTAAGTATTAAAACTGAAAGGATTACATAACACTGTAGTTGGGTTGGGGTGGGAGATTTTAGCTGAAATGTTGCAAAATACTGCCTACATACAGAAATACAAAGATTAGCTTTGAATTTGAGATTGTATTATAAATAGTAGATGTTAATGTTGTTGTTTTTAGATATTCTTTATTTTTAAGTTACCAGAAATTGTCTTTTATTTTTGCAGTTTTGAACTATATCTTTAAATAAAGTTTTTATCAACTAAGATTTTTCATTTACATTATTACTAATAAATTTGTTACTAAAATACATATTAAAGTAAATAACCTAATAACATCACTATAATATTTAAGATTTAAATAACTTCTTTTATGGCAACTATAAGTTTCTATACTTTAATCTTTTTATTAATAAGATTTAAAACATAGTAACAGAAATACTTCAAGCAATATTGGAAATGTTTTTTAAACATGACAAGTTACATATTGTAGTTATGAAAATGACTTAATACTTCTTTAGTGAAACTAAAGTAATACTCTTCATTCCTGATCAATCCTTAGGAGTTAAAGTATTCTTTCTTTCATGAAATTTTATTGGTGTAAAATGGTCATTAAATTTGCTTATTTATCCCTCCCCACAAAAAGTTGATGTCTATAATAGACGCCTGAACTTTGGTTTTTTCTTGGGGGGAGATGCTTTCCTGGTCTAACAAAATTCCAAAGTCTAGGAACCACTCTTTTTTAAATAGTATCTTGCTGAGATACCACAGAATGTACTCTTTTATTGTGTTAAATTCAGTGGCTTTTAGTATAGTCACAGAGTTGTGCAACAATCACTACAATCAATTTTAAAATATTTCATCACCCCGAAGAAGGAAACTGGTGCACATTAGCAGTCACTGCCTATCTACCCCTCCCTCAAGTCCCTGGCAACCATGTCTCGGTGGATGTCATATAAGTGGAATCACATGTATATAGTTCTGTGTGATTGGCTTCTTTTACTTTGCATAATGTTTTCAAAGTTCATCCATATTGTAGTATGTATCACTTCTTTATTTTCCATTGTATGGATAGTAAGAAAATAGGCATGTTTTCTTCACACTACATTTTATGCATTCATCAGTTGGTAGACATTTGGGTTGTTCGCAATGTTTGGATATACTTATGAATTATTATGAGTAATGCTGCTGTGAACATTTGCTTGCAAGTTTTTTGTGTGAAAACATGTTTTATTTCTCATACATACATACCGAGCAATAGAATTACTGTATCATATGACGAATCTGTGTTTTAACCTTTTGAGGAACTACCAAACTCTTTTTCAAAGCTGCTGCACTATTTTATATTGCCACCAACATTGTATGAGGCTTCTAATTTCACATCTTCACCAACATTTGTCCTGTTTTTTAATTATAGCCATCCAAGGAAGTGCAAAATGGTATTTCATTGTTTTTTTAATAGGAAAAAAATCTCTTTTTTTTATTGTTTTTTATCTCACTTTTTTTTTTAGGGTAAGGACAATAATGATCTTTGTTTTTTATAAAACTCTTTAAGAAGGTAAAGTCATTCTAAGCTTATGAGGTATATAAAAACAGGCTGTAGGCTGGATTCAAGCCATAGCTAGCCAAACTCTGACCTAGAGGATAGACTTAGTAAACAAATACATTAAAACAAGTATTTAAAATACATTCTATATGTTGTAAATTGTAGAGGAGAACATGGTAGATGTGGAAAATTTGAAAGAATACAAGTGGTAGAGTGCTAACAAATCAGCTTGATGGATTAAAAAAAATATCTACTTGCATCATTTGCTGATTTCCATGGTGAACTTACTTCCACCATGGCAAATTTTAACTTACTAGCATGACACCGCTCAACCGACAGTCAGGAAGTGATGTGCACAGTCAGAACTTGCAAGCTGACTCTTAACACATCACTGATGTAAACCATTTCTGAAATCATGACTTAGAGCCATCAGTAAATGTAGCTAACATCTTTAAGGCTACTGTTGGTCCTCTCCACTCCTATGAGCATCCAGTGAGAGGGAAAATACTTGCCTTTTCCTATTTTATTATTGGACTCCCAAATAGCCTTTTTCTTTTTCCCAACCTCCATTCTCTAGAAACATAGCTACATTTTTATGAGATAAAATAAATGCATAAACATGCACATTCCCAAAAATGCAAAAAAAGAAATGTATTGGAATAAAGGCAAAGCAACCAATGGGAACATGTTCTGAATCTATCCAGAAAACTTCCTGGAAAATGTATTTTAGTTGGGCATTGAATAGATGGAATGTGGCCATGTACACACAAAAATAGACATAGTCCACATATATGGATGGTTTGTGCAAAAGTGAGAGTAAAAAAAAAAATGGCTGAGGAAGATGTATCTCAGTGGTTAGATATGCAATATGTGATCAGATATTTACTTTCCAGAGTTTCCAAAAAAGCCTTAACTTTAGATTTCTGTTTCCACAAAAACAACACAAAGCAAGGTGGAAAAAATTCCTTCCACACCCTCTGAAATTGCTGCAAGACACTCTAGAGAAATCAGGTGGTGAATCATCCAGAAAATAAGCAATTTATATCTCAGACTTTAAATAGACCTTTGAAATTTTGGTCTAATATACAGGGTGTCCATAAAGTTTGTTTGCAATTTCAAGTTTCACACTATTTTAAGTTGCACGTGAACTTTATAGACACCCTGTATTTTCAAGTTGGTATTCATATGCCATATTTAAGAATAATCGAGGCTTCTTGTTCATAATGTCCCAGGGCTGTGCCTTCCTTTTTTTTTTTTTTTTTTTTTGAAGTTTTTGGCCAGGGCTGGGTTTGAACCTGCCACCTCCGGTATATGGGGCTGGCACCCTACTCCTTTGAGCCACAGGTGCCACATCTGCTCCCCTACCTTTTCTAAACACTTCCCTTCCTACTAATAGTAAAGCCCACAATTCTGTGAGGGATTGATGTTTTTGACCTATGTTTGTCAGCTCAAATCAAAGCAAAGAATGGAGCAGCTTTATTGGTCAGAAGTGGTTATGTTACCTTACTCAGTGAAGAAGAGGTAGAACTATTTATTTCCAAACAGGAGACATACTGCTGATTAAAAGAGAACTCAAGATTACCAATTCCCCAAATCTGAGATTTCTTAAGTGGGAATATGTAGGGTAAAGGGGCTGAAAAATATAATGTGTGAGTTCTCTGCAAACTCTCTTATTCTTTTTGTGGCTAAAGAAAAAGCACAGCCTCTTATAAAATGCAAAGGACATTCTAGCACAGGTGTGTCCTGCTGTGATTCAGCCAGACTTACTGATTTCCTAGCATAGTTCTGCTTTCCAAAGTCAGTCTCATTATCCCTGTCAGAATACCTATGTGTGTCATACTGGGTGTCAACATGCTGAGTTCAATATCCTAAGTCAATACCCTAATCCAGAGCATCATTACTTGTGGGGTTGTGTATGAAGTCAGAGCCTATAGGAATGTGGCCTTGATATGTGTTCTCAGGCAATCTTGTTTTCTTCTGCAGTTGACCTACAGAAAACACTGTCCTCTTCTTTCCGACTTCAGAGGATCCCACTCTCCACAGCTGCTTGATACAGTATTTCCAAGTGTAAAATATGCTGCCTTCAGAAACTGAAGAGGTCTACATGGCCTTGCTAATGTTTACTTCTTCATAGTGGAAGATGTAAGATAAAATATTTATTTTTCACTCTAGAGGAGATACTACAGCTGTCTCTGGTCACCATATTCCTAAACATTCTACTGACATATCGGGCCTTAGAATGTTTAGAGATTTTTATCTCTCACCCCCTGGAGTGCATGTGTCTTGACAAAGTCTCCAGCCTACTAGCCATTTCTTTTCCATTCAGATCAGTAGGGTCAGTGCACTATTAATATAGTGAGTCAGTTGGACATTCCATGGAATGTCCAGTGAGTCCACATCTGCTTTGACCATATTATGTCAGAGAACAGGGACTTAATGTAATTCTGTGTCAAAAGTGTAAATATATATTGTTGTCATTCCACATGAAGGAACTTTTCCCGATATTTTTAGATCAGAATAGAAAACAATATGTTTGCCAAATCAATAACCACATATACCACAAAGTTAAGGTCTTATTATTCTGCTCCAGTGAAGCTGACCCATTTGGCACAATAGCTATCATTGGGGATACTACTTGATTAGGTTTCTAAGAGTCTACTCTTACCTTCCCAGGTCCTTGTTTCTTCAAGGCCCAAATTGGTGAATTAGATGGAAGTATGATAGGGAACATTATCATTTAAATTACTAGCTGTGGCACAACTTCTGCTATCTCTCTTAGACAGTGTTATTTTATACTTATTATTGGGCTCAGTGGGGGGCAGTTTTAGGAATTTCTACTTGCTCTACCCCACAACGAACACCTTTAACCCGGTGGTTAAAGACCCAGTATGGATGTTGTGCCAGCTATCAGTACAGCAACACCTTTGACTGGACAAATAACCATCAAGTGATCTATAGGACTTCATTAATTACCTGTTCTCCATATGTGTCCACTGTAATGAATGAAGGTCATGGGGACGCTTAAAGACTCCAATTATTAATGTCAAGTTGAACCTAACAGTCCTTGAAATATCTGGTTTCTGCATTATACAATTGCCCATATGTTTCTTCAGACAAGAACTGGGGAGATTCTTACCATGAATACTGCTAGAGTGATTCAGTCAATTATGGGCCTGAAAACAGTCTTAAGTCCAGAAACTGGATAAAATATGTTGACTTTTTATTTATCACCACCATTATTAGCCATCCCATGTTTCTTCTGATGGTATAAAATGGGAATGTCTCCTTTTGTCTACTTTTTTAATCCTTGAGAGATCATGCTCTGTTAATTCCAAGGGTCTCAAACTAGCTTGCTTTTAGAATCACCTGAAAAGCTTATTCAACCACAGATTGCTGGATCCCATCCCCAGAGTTTCTGAGTCAGTAGGTCTGGGGAGGGTCCTGAGAATTTGCATTTCTAAAAAGTTCACATGTGAAACTGATGATCCTGCTCCAGGGACCACTGTAATCATCTCATGACTCTACAGGACAGGCCTCCTTGGCTCACCCAGGTAAATGGATCTACCTGGCTTGCTTCAGGTAGCTACACCTGGCCTCTGTTACTTTGGGGTTCTGTTGTCACCACTGTTATCACCATTTGAGGTCCTTTCATCATTGCTGAACATTTTAGTGATGCTGGAGCCCTTCTCACCTGTGTATTCCTTGTGCCCTCGGTTAATGGTCTATCCTCTGGCCTTTCTGTGAAACATACTCCTTAGGTGGGTTTGGGACCCTCACATAATATACATGTAATATATCCAGTCTAGTATGCCCACTTCCCTGAGCCTGTTAATCCATTCTTCTTCCTCCTGCCAAGGAAATTCTGAATTTCAATTCCACTTAGTATGGGTCATTGCTTTTTCCATGCTTCTAGGAGCCATCCTAGCAGCAAGGTGACACTAGCTCCTGGGGGCGTTGCCAAGGTGTAAATCCTATATCTCTGGAGAGTGCTCCCAAATCAATAAACTCTCCCTTATCCACTCTTACGTTCCAACTCCTCTTGGTCCAGCATCCTCAGAATCCAGTCCCATAGGTACTACCCTGGCATCTGCCAGTATATATTGGCTAGGACTTGCAGTTTCTTTGGAGTATAGTGCCTTTTTTCCCTTATCTGGCCCAACATGTCCTGGGCTAATTAAGACTTACTCCTGCTTACATGCCTACTAGCCAGGAGGAGAGGTTGGGGGAGTTTCTAAGGGGAGCACATGCTTTCTTGAGGGAGAGAGTGCACTGCTTTCAAGCAAGAGGGAAGTGCTAAGTCTAAATAGGGAGGGTAGGCCACATCTGCAGGCTCAGACAATTCAGAATAGTTATAGGGTAGACACGAACCCTGATTTGCCTAGGACTGCCCTGGTTTTAGCATAGGAAACCCCCCTGCCAGACACAGGAAAATCAAGAAAGTTGATCACTCTGGGATTCTGGGGATTTGAAATTTTCATCTTCCCAGATGTTCCCATCCTAAATGTCAGGGTCCCATTTTTCCTCAGTCGGGTTGAGACAGCAGGTCTGCGTGATTAGGTATTTAATTGTCTTAGGATATCAGCACTATATTTAGTCCTGAGCTTAGACTCCAACGCTTTTCCTCCTTCCTGATGGAGGATATGGTAAGCCTCTATGAAACAACCAGGGAAGCCCTCTGACTTTCATATTTGCCTCTCACTTGCTTATTAATTACCTATAGCTTTTAGCCCTCATCAAAACTCTTATAATCCTGTTGTCTTTATAGTTACTATTTCCCCCTCACTTTTCAAATGCCAGGTAAATCTCACCTGCTAGTGCATTCTCTTCTGTGGCTGTATCATTCCATTTCACCACCCGCTGGGCCAGGAGATGCCCATGTTCCATTCATCATCAGTTGGGTCCTCATTGCCTGTCAGGTGGTTGATGATTCAGCTCCAATATCCCATCTTATTAGCTGGTGTGTAGGATTATTCATGACCAAACATTTGCAGCCTGGGTTCTAAGGAACCAGTTGTGGAGATGGCATTAGCATGCAGGATATTTTTCTACAGATGAACACATGTTGAAAGGAGGGTCAGAAACAAAGACTGAGCAGAGAGGCAGAACTGTGGTGCGGACAGAGACTTGACCCACCCCACAATAATTTCTGGATCATAGATGGCCCATCCAAGTTGTCCCCCATCAGAGAGAAATGGCTGGGCTTTATACCCCTATTTCCCTCGGTCAGGGGATGGGAGCTTCCCTGGGAAGGGCATGTCCTTGGGTAAGCAGCACCTCTTGAGCAGGGGCAACCCTGGAAGCTAAAAGCTGGAGTAGGACGTCTTTCTATCAAAGGTGTATTTCCATGTCTACCATACCAAAAGAGAAACTGGAGTTACTTTCATTCTGATGGGCTGCTCTTAATTTGCTTATAGCCCCAAACGGTTCTATGAATGACAAAATGACATTTAAGTTATTAACATGTTTTCTCCCTATATTCTTTTCATTTTCCCATTCAAAGAGGGTGTTAACTTTTTGTGTTTCCTTGTCTTGGGGGACATTTGTTCTCTTCCTGTCAGGATGTTTCCCCAGAAGCTTAAAGTTATTGTTCTGAAAATAGAGTTTGAGACAAAGCAATTTCTTTAAAACTAAAAACAAATGTGCAAGGATAGACAGTCCCACAAGGAAGACAGACAAGCATGCTGTCTTGTATTTTCCTATGTGTATAGCAGAGCCTCAGAGGGAGAGGTTACCTGTGTCCTAAGCCTGGCTAAGAAGCTGTGCAGTGAAGAGACGTGAGCATACATAGCAAGTGTCTGAGCAATGATTTCTAAGAACTAACCACCACCACCACCTTGGTGTTGTGTAGGACCTCATGTCTCTTAACACAGCCCTGGAATAGAAAAGGTAAGCAGAAGAATGTTAGAATAAGTACAGACTAATTCAAACCTGCTTCATTCCATCATGTCGGTTTCTCCATCGCTTAACCCTCCTTTCATTGGTAGTTCCTCTGGGCCTCCCAGTTCTTCCACACCTACCTTCTGTTTTCAGGCCATCTGAATCACATATGGCCAGATGATGTTGAGTCTATTAAGCATTTTATGTGAAACTTCCCTCCAGCTCACCTCATGTTAGCCTCAGAGCATGAGCAGGCCCCTCCTTCACCCACCCCAGCCCACTTACTTTTTCTTGGATCTATCTAACCTCACTTCTAGTCCCAGGAGAGTTTTATTTATAACAGCACCTCAGGAACAATTTTACCCCTCCCCATTCATGGGTTTATCCTCATTTTTGTTTTCTCTCACATTTTACTTTCCCTTGCATCACTCACCTCATACCTTTTTTCTCCCCTTATTTTCAATTTTCGCATTTATGAGATTCACATTTCTAATTGTAGGACACTGGATTATAATATTTGTCATAAGAAACCTCAAAATTCCATATTTAAAATGAGCCCTTGGAGTGAATAGAACATGCTAATTTTGATTTTAGAATTCTGACCAGTGTTAAAACAGATCCTTTTGCAGTCATATCAAACCAATATTAAAGATAGAAGAAGGGAAATTACATGTTTCAAAACTTTATTAGATTTACTCTCTTATGGTGCTCATTTAGGTGTTTGTCACAGTTCAAAGATAATTAATTCCCTTTCATAAAAATTTGGTTTATCAGGCCATGTCTCAGGTATGTTGAGTAATGGTGGAGCTTGAACTGCAGGTACACGTGTTTTCTTAATTCTTCCTTTGGTCATTCAATGCATGGCATCTTTATAAGACTTCTTCATAGTTATCCCCCTTTCTCCATTCTTGCAGCTCTCATACACTTTACATCCTCAGCCCTCTTGACTTTTTGTGATACTTTTTCACTCATTCATTCATTTGTCTATTCAGTACATATGACAGAGTGCTTGTGAAGTTCTATTCTATGTGCTAAACAAAACTGTCTGCCTCATGGGCACAGCAGAGCAGAGAGACAATAAATAGTTAAATTTTAAAAAATGTGTGTTAGAAAGTAATACCTTTGAATGGAAAACTAAGAAGGGAAGGGGTTTAGAAAATGTCAGGGGCAGAGAATTTATAATTTTAGATAGGAGGTGCTAGGGAAGGTTTCACTGAGAAGATGATAATTAAGTAGAAAGCTGAAAGGGGGTTCAAAGGACTACATGTTTGGGGAGGAAATTATCTAAGCAGAGAGAGAGCAAGTGCACTGGTCCTATGGACGAATCTGTGGCATTCATGGGGGAATAATATGGGGGAGGGCAAAAATAGAAGATGAGATAGGAGAAGGAATAGGAGCTGGGAGCTAGATCAAGTACTGCTCTGTGGGACAGTGTATGAATTTGGGCTTCTCCTTGAGTGAGTTAGGAGCCATTATAGGGTTCGCCACAGAGAAGTGACATAATCTGCTTTTGCTTTACCAGGATCACTCTGGTTGCCAAGTTGAAACTGACCAAAGCAAGGCAAAAACAGCAGCAGGGAGTTCAGTTAAGAGATGAGGCTGAGCACTTAGCTGCTAGGTATGGTAGCTTAGATCACACTAGGCAGGAACAGTTATGAGTTTATTTTGAAGGCATACTCTCCTAACAGTCCATGCTGTAGTCCTTTCTGTCTTCTCTAGGGTTGAACCTGTCTTTCTAAAAAGCCACTCTTTTCATGTCACTCCCTTACTCAAGAATACCAAAATAACTCCTGAATGGCTAAATAATGTTCTGTTCCTCTTTCTAGTTCTCTAACCTTTTGCAGCTTGGCATTCTTCCTATCTCCATTATCCTCTCCCACATCTAAGCATGAGCTCTCTATACCGGTCAGCTTATTTATTCTCTCTATTGCCATTCAAATGACATATTATTCTAACTTCTGCAAGGAATGCTCACGCTCTCTCCTTTTTCCTAGATATATTCATCCTAAAAGCCTATTTCAAGTGACACAATCTCCATGTCTTCTGTAATGTCAAATGTCCACGCAAGCACCTCCATTCTCTGGATTGGCCCCCAAGAACCTGCATATCCCCTTCTGACAGTTTGTGTTACACTATTTTGCCCATTTTTTTCTTTTTCTGGTAAATATTGGGTCTTACTATGTTGTACAGGCTGGTTTCAAAGCCCTGCTCTCAAGGTCAAAATGAAGGAGAAACTTCTGCAAGCAGCAAGACGAAACCATCATATAACCTACAAAGGAAAACCCATCAGGCTAACTGAAGACTTCTCAGTGAAAATCTTACAAGGCAAAAGATTAGGGCCCCATCTTCAATTGACTTAAACTGAATAACTGCCAACTTAGAATTTTGTATCCTGCAAAACTCAGTTTTAAAATAGACAGAAAAATTAAATACTTTTATGACCAGAATTGCCCTGCACGAAATACTCAGAACAGTATTTCTATACTGTTTAGAAATACTATACCCAAATCAGCAACACAGATACCCACCACTGTAAATACAACTAAAAGTAACCAAAATTCACAAGTTCTATAGAATAGAACAAGAGGTAAAACAAAGCAATAGGGACTGTCAGAATGAACAGACCAGTATCCGACATATCAATGCTATCAGTCATTGTGAACATAGTGAATGCTCCTCTCAAAAGTCATAGGCTGGCTGGATGAAAAAACATAACCCAAGTATCTTCTGTCTCCAGGAAACACATCTACATCACAAGGATGCACACAAACTGAATGTGAAAGGATAGAAAAAAATCTTCCAGGGAAATGGTAATCAAAAGAGAGCTGGTATAGCCATTCTCATATCAGATAAAACTAACTTTAAACTAACAAAGGCAAAGAAAGACAAAGCCATTACAAAAAGGTAAAGGGAGATATCCACCAAGAAGATGTAACAATCCTAAACATACATGCACCCAATACAAGAGCTCCCAGATACATAAAAAGCAAATCTTACTAGAGCGAAACAAAGAAATAGCATCACTGTAATTGCTAGAGATCTCAATAGCCCACTGTCAGAGCTTGATAAATAAGCAGAAAATAAAGAAATAGGTACTTAAAGAAGACTAAACCTGGAACATATTCTTCTTAGCAAAGTATCTCAAGAATGAAAGAAAAAGTATCCAATGTACTCAGCCCTACTATGAAACTAACTTATGAAATTATAACCTATGAAAGCTATAACCCAATTATAGCACAAGAATATGGGGAAAGGAGAATGGGAGAGGAGGGGAGGGGGGAGGATGGGTGGAGGGAGGGTAATTTGTGGGACCACACCTATGGTGCATCTTAGAAGGGTACAGGTGAAACTTACTAAATGTAGAATATAAATGTCTTAACACAATAACTAAGGAAATGCCATGAAGGCTATGTTAACCAATTTGGTGAAAATACTTCAAATTGTATATAAAACCAGCACATTGTACCCCATGGTTGCATTGCATTAATGTACACAGCTATGATTTAATAAAGAAAAAAAAGAAAGAAGCCTAAATCAAATGGATATATTAGACATTTATAAAATATTCAACCCAAGTATTACAGAATACACATTCTTTTCAGTAGCACATGGCATATTCTCAAAGACAGATATTATCTTAGCCCACAAGGCTCAACAAATTAAAAAAAGAAAAATTTAAATAATACCATGTATCTTCTCAGATCATAGCAGAATAAAACCTGAAATAAATCACAAGAGAAACACTCAAACCTACACAAAGTCATAGAAATTAAACAATCTGCTGTTGAACAGTTATTGATTGGATTAAGAATGAAATTAAGGTGGAATAGAAAAAGTATTTGATCTGAACAACAAAGGGAACACAGGCTATCAAAATTGTGAGGAGACAGTAAAAGCATTCCTTGGAGGAAAATTCATAGCCTCAAAAGCCTACATCAAAAAGAAAGATCAAAAATTGAAACTGAATGTAACATCTTAAGGAACTATAAAAGGAAGAACAAACCAAAATTAAAGTCAGAAGAAGAAAAGAAAAAATGAAGATCAAAGCAGAACTAAATAAATTTCAGAATGAAAAATATATAATTAATGAAACAAAAAGTTGGTTCTTGGAAAAGATAATCAAAATTGACAGATCTTTTGCTAGATTAATCAGAAACAGAAGAGAAAGAACCCAAATAAGGTCAATCAGAAATTAAAAAGGTGGCAGTGCCTGTAGTTCAGTGGGTACAGTGCCAGCCAGATACACTGAGGCTGGTGGGTTCAAACCCAGCCCAGGCCAGCTAAAATAACACTGACAACTGCAACAACAAAAAAAATAGCCAGGTGGTGTGGCAGGCGCCTATACTCTCAGCTACTTGGGAGTCTGAGACAAGAGAATAGCTTAAGCCCAAGTATTTGAGGTTGCTGTGAGCTGTGATGCCATTGCACTCTACCCAGGGTGACATCTTGAAAATCTGTTTAAAAAAAAAAAAAGAAATGAAAAATTTAACATTACAACTGATTCCAGAGAATTACAAAAGATTATTTATGAATGCTACATAAATCTCTGTGCATAAACTAGAGAATGTAAAGCAAATGGATAAGTTCCTTGAAACATTCAATCTCCCATGATGTAATCAGAAAGGAATAGAAATCCTAATCTGACCACTAATGATCAGTGAGATCGGATCAGTAATAATAATAAATCTCCCCGAACAACAACAACAAAACCACCTAGACTACATAGGGTCACAGCTGAATTCTATTAGACATACAAAGAAGACACAGCACCTATAATACATAAATTATTTCATAATATTGAGAAGGAAAGAATCCTTTCCAACTCATTCTACAAAGCCAGTATCACCTTGATACCAAAAGCAGGAAAGGACACAACAAAAAAAGAAAATGACAGACCAATATTGCTTGTGAATGTAGATGGGAAAATGATAAAATACTAGCAAACCGAATTTAACAGCACATCAAAATCATCCACTAGGAACAAGTGTACTTTATCTCAGGCATGCAAGGATGATTCAGCACACATAAATCAATAAATGAGATTCACTACATAAACAAAAGCAAAAACAAAGATCATATGACCATCTTACTAGATTCAGAAAAAGCATTTGACAAAATCCAGCACCATTTCATTACAAAAACCCTCAGAAAATTAGGCATAGAAGGAACATATCTCAGAATTATAAAAGCCATATGTGACAATCCCACAGCAAACTTCATACTGAATGGGGAAAAGTTGAAAGCATTTTCCATAAGAGCTAGAATAAGACAAGGATGTCTATTCAACGTCATGCTGGAAGTCCTAGTCCGGGCAATCAAGCAAGAGAAGGGTATCCAAATTGGGAAAGAGGAGACTAAACTATCACTCTTCACTGGTGATATGATCTTGTATCTAGAAAAAACCAAGATTCCACAAAAAGTCTCCTGGAGCTGATAAATAAATTCAGCCAAGTTTTAGGATATAAAATCAATACACATTAAGCAGCAGCTTTTCTATATGAATAACAGTCAAGCTTAGAGTCAAGTCAAAGGCAAGCTTCAGAATAGCTACAAAGAAAATAAAATACCTAGAAATATACTTAATCAAGAAAGTGAAGTATCTCTACAAGGACAACTATAAAACTCTGAGGACAAAAATTTAAGAGGATACAAAGAAATAGAAAAACATATGCTGCTCATGGATAGACAGACTGACCACTGTTAAAATATCAAACTACCCGGTGGTACCTGTGGCTCAAGGAGTAGGGCGCCGGCCCCATATACCAGAGGTGGTGGGTTCAAACCCGGCCCTGGCTAAAAACTGCAAAATAAATAAATAAATAAATAAAATTAAACAAAAAAATCAAACTACCTAAAGTGATTTACAAAGTCAACACAATCCCCCATCAAGTTACCAAAGTTATACTTCACAAATCTAGAAAAATATAATTTAATGCTTTGTTTGAAACCAGAAAAGGGCCTGAATAGCCAAAGCAAAAGCTTAAGCAAAAAGAACTAGAGGCATCACATCACTAGACTTGAACTATACTGTAAGACTATAGTAATAAAAACAGCATATTATTGGTACAGAAATAAAGATATGGACCAATGGAACAGAATAGAGAATGCAGATATAAAAACATCTACCTACAACAAACCGATCTTTGACAAAGCAGACAACACACACAGAGGAAAAGAAGCCCTATTCAATATACAGTGGTGGGAAAATTGGATAGCCACATGCAGAAGAATGAAACAGGGGGAAGTAAAACAGTGGAGAGCAACTGGGGAGTCTGAGGGGAATAAACCAACCTGGTACTATGAACACTATTCTGGTGACAGGCACACCTATAGCCAGGACTCAAGCATTACAAAAAAGATCCATGTAACCTAAAACATATGTAAGCAATCATCCTGCCTTGACCTCCCAAAGTGCTGAATCCCAGGGATGAACCACCACACTTGGCCTAATTTCTAATTTTATTGTTTGGTGCTTCCATGAGTTCATAAGCTCCACAAAGTCGGGGACTGGACACAATTAAGTTTTGCATTCTTTATCTCCCAAGCCATCAGCACAGATGAAGCGTATAATTTGTGCTTGGCAAATATCCGTTGGACTGAACAAAACCGACCATATTCTCTTCAAAACTAAGTTAGCTTTCTCTCAATGATCTGGCAAACTGTCATGAACATGTTAAAGACACATGGAATAATGTGATAATGGTAATCACCATCTACTACTCCCCTCACCCATACTCCTAACTACCATCCTAGTATTTTCCAGAATGGCGACACCTGATGCCTACTTCCTAGGGCGATAATGAGGATATCTCATCGAGCTCATGCCATACTTCTCTAGCACACTGTATGACACTCTTGTAGGTGCCAAAAGGCTGGCTGCCTTCCCACATTCCAGCCCTATTCCTCCTGCCTCCTCCCCTCTCAGCCCATCCCTTCCCTTCCCTGACTTGGGTGGATTATTTGTAGGCATCCCTTCCAAGGATGAATCTTATCAAAACCAGCCGAGCTGCATATTTATTTAGGCGCCATGTTTTCCTTACCGGCTGTGGACATATTTGCAAACCCTACATTACCACTTAATTTTTCTAATGGCATTCCTGGCTCCTTATAGAAGATGGATTAAGAGGTAAGGCCGGGAGGTGGGAGTATATTTGGTAGGACTTCACCTAATGTGAATAATGCAAGGGTATCAAATAAGTAATAGAGGTGATGGTTATGTTAACAAGTTTTATGTAAGCTTTCCACATTGTATATCATCAAATCAGCACACTGTACCCCATAAATACATTAATGTACATAGTTACAATTTAATTTTTAAAAAAAGATGGATCAAGGATATCAGTTCAATACCTGAGCCATTTTAAAGTCATTTATCTCACGTCCTTGATTTACTAGCAGGCTTAAAATGTGTGCCTCCAAATCTTTCTTCTGCTTTCTAGTTTCCCCTTTATTTGTATCAATATACAAGGTACCACTTAATGTGGGCTGCTCATTTCAACCCTCTTCACCTGCTTTAATAGTTGTGGATTTTGTTCATTCCCCACTGGGCCACTTCTAATACATTGTCCCCCTCACCCATAAATTTCTTTCATTTTATCATTTGAAGTTTGCAGTTCTTTATGAGCTTGAATAGTGAAAATGCAATATTTTGAGTTTCACTTGTAGTGTCCTTGAAAGCAGCTTCCTTGTTTTCTCCAAAGGCATCCCTGGCTCCTTACCACTCCATTCCACCAGTCCCCACAGCTGAGGCCTCACCCATAGGAAGGCTCTGGCCTCCATCTCAGGTCTTAGAGGAAGAATGAGCGGAGTCAGTATCATAGGTATTGAGGGTATCCTCAGCCAGTCCATGCCTTGCATGTGAACTCTAAGTGGCCTCTTGTTTGGCCCCAAAGCTTGACCTGTTAACTTATTCAGACTCTCAAATCATCCAAGGTCCCCCTTCCACTGACTGCTCTTTCCTCTGAACTATAGCCAAGGGCCTGGGGGCTGCATGTTGAAACATCCTGATCTTATCTCACATTTAGGCAGAAAATGTGTTAGCTTTCCATAACCTTATCAGACAGACATACCTACCAGGGATCATTCTAGGAACTCCTCCATGCCAAATGCAATCTGCATGGGTAAAAGTCACTACTTTACCCTCCAGATGGCACACTCTGCATTACGTCTTTCCACTGTCCACTGCTTGGCAAGAGGTTGCCTCACCATATGGATAGGTCTGACCTATTCCATTTCTCACAAGTGTCTCACTCTGACACCCACTGCTGTATGAATATTTAATGATTTCTGCCCCTCCAGCACCCTCTGTAGGCTTTCCTACCAGTAGGAATATCCTCAGAAAAGCAAGCTATTAGACAGTGCTACTTCTAGGAATGTAAACTAATACATCTGCCCCAATATCTTCCACATCTTTTAAGACTCCTTTCTATGTTTCAGCTCCTCCTTTCCCAGTGTCCAAAGTCTTCCCGCTAAAGCAGGAGTTTTGACTGGGGCCTTTCCTCTGGACTTGAGAACTGGTCCCTTCTTCCTGCCTTTGGTGCAGCCAGTACTCTGATATGCCGATCTGCAAAGCATGTCCTCAGAGGCTGACAAGTTTCTCCTGTAATTCTGCATGAGAATATCATGAATACCATCAAATGGTTCTGCCTATGATGGTTAAAGGAGACCTTATGGGTAAACCTACTATAGGAGGTGTGAAGAAAATATGCTATACGTACAATGCTTCCTTTTCCCTAGAAAAATGAATTAAAACTACGAGGATTTCAACAATTAAACAGCCATTTTTTACTACTTGTAGTAATAAAGAAATTTTAAATTATTAAACACGGGATAAAAACCTGGTTCTTTGTACCCTCAATGAATCCTCAACAATAAAAAAAGAGAAGGAAAAAAATGGGATAAAAAATAATACTCTCATGCTACTTCTAGGAATATAAACGAATGCATCTACTAGGAGGAAATCCCACAGTCTCTGATTTAATAATTGCCCATTTAGCAGTATACCTTGAGGATATAGTAAAA
>CAUYRH010118867.1:0-11761 GCA_963574655.1 Perodicticus potto
AACCTCCAATTCCTGGGCTCAAGTGAGTCTCCTGCCTCCGCCTCCCAAGTAGCTGGGACTACAGGCGCCCGCCACAACGCCCGGCCATTTTTTGGTTGCAGCCGTCATTGTTGTTTGGCGGGCCCGGGCTGGATTTGAACCCACCAGCTCAGGCGTATGTGGCTGGCGCCTTAGCCCGCTGAGCCACAGGTGCCGAGCCCCGGTAGAAGATTCTTTGTCCATGTGATCATTAATCCTGTATTTAATTACATGTATATTATTATTGGAGTACCTTTTAGCTATTCAAAGTGTTCTAACACTACTACAGAACTTTTTGCAAATAAAGAGCATTTCCCAGAAGAGCCGTAAAGTAGGTGGGGCTTGGATCTTATGATATATGAACAAAATATGAAACTTCTTTGAAGATTAAGAATGAAAAATTGCTTTTGCTCAAGTAGGAAAGTTAATAAATGAGTTATCAACAATGCTTTTAATTTTTAAAAATATTTCTTTTAAATTTAGTGTTAGGCCAATGCCAGATAGATTTTAAATATAGTCTGTTCTATCATGGATGTAATTCATCTTCTAAGACCACAACGTAGCAATACTTTACTTTTAAAAATATCATTTTTCTTTCTGTAGGAAGGAAAAAAAACTTGGGTTTTAATTTCTTATTTTTCTGAATTTAAATTTCTTAGGGTCACAAGCCAGTTCTTTTGAGAACTCAATACCGTTGTCACCCTATCATCAGTGCTATTGCTAATGATCTGTTTTACGATGGAAACCTCATGAATGGTATTTCAGAAACAGAAAGGAGTCCTTTGTTGGAATGGCTACCAACCCTGTGTTTTTATAATGTTAAAGGACTAGAACAGGTAAATAACATTAACGTTGATGGAAGTCAATATGCTTTAGTTTTCTGGTTTAATTTTATTGTCGTTTGTATGATTTTACTGGGACTTCCCATAACCTTTCTGGAAAATATAATTTAGGCTCTGTTTCTTACTCCAGATTGAAAGAGATAACAGCTTTCATAATATGGCAGAAGCTGCTTTTACACTCAAGCTGATTCAATCACTGATTGCAAGTGGAATAGCAGGCTCTATGATTGGGGTGATAACATTATACAAGTCCCAGATGTATAAGGTTTGTATTACATGTTACAATATTTGTCATATATTAAATATTATAATTATATATTACAACATTTAATATTACATTTGCAGCAGTTTGGTTTGGTGCTTAAAAAACTTTTGGTACTATAATTAACGTATTAAAAAAGAAGCACTCTGATGTTTTTCTGGTCTGGCTTTTTTTCTGTATAATTAAATGTAAACCTAACAAGGTTTAATTAAATTTAGTTTACAGCTGTTGGGGTGAAAATTCAAATAAACAAATTAGAAGGAAGAAAATATGGTGTATGCTTTGTGTTTTGGGACGGATGGAATTGAATCTCTGTTTTCCAAAATGTTCTTTGGTTATTATTACATTTTATCAGTAAATCAAGGATAGATTCCAGATTAATGTACACGTGAAACAATTACTTAATTAGATTTTTCTTTTAGTATTTTTTCATCTGTTTCATCATTATTTATCAGCTTCAAATTAGCATGTCCAAATGAATTCCCCAGCAAGAAATCAATCATCACTTCTTTTTGCAAAAATACTTTTTATTTCAAAATACTAAGGATGTACATGTGTTTTTGTTACCTTTTGACACCTTTTATAATGCGTAAGTCAGGGCTTTTAGTGCACCATCCAAATAGTGATCATTGTACTCAAAAGGTAAGTTTTTACTCTTTTCCCCTTCTTGATTTCCAATGACCTTTATATCTCCTAATGTCCGTGTATACCCCTTAATTAGCTCCAAATATTAGCGAGTACACATTCCTTTTGATTTCATTTCATAATTAATATTGTCATTAGTCACTTATCATTTTAGAAACTACCTAGCCAAGTCTATGTGAAACATAGAAGAGAATGAAAATTATCCAATTTAGTTAAATTAAAATGGTTGCTGTGAGCAGGTTCAGAGGCTTAAGTTCTTCATCTGTTCCCTGATGACCCCTGCCTTCTTTCCTCTACAGCTCTGTCATTTACTTAGTGCTGGGGACTTGGACCATCCTGATATCAAAAGTGTGCAGGTGTCCACAGTAGATGCTTTTCAGGGAGCTGAAAAAGAGATCATTATTCTGTCCTGCGTAAGAACAAGACAAGTAGGATTCATTGATTCAGAAAAAAGAATGAACGTTGCATTGACCAGAGGAAAGAGGCATTTGTTGATTGTGGGAAATTTAGCCTGTCTGAGGAAAAATCGACTCTGGGGACGTGTGATTCAGCATTGTGAAGGTAAAAAAAAAAAAATGTTTAATTCAAGAATTTTGAATTTACACTGACTTTTATGAGTTAATGCTTTGGATGGTCCAGGCAGGAACAGCTCTGAATTTGCCACTGTGGGAGGTGACTGATATAATAGTAATAAGGAGACCACTACAAAATAAAAAATAGTTGTCTTGTGTTTTCTATTTAAGAAAGGGAAGATGGATTACAACATGCAAGCCAGTATGAACCACAGCTGAACCACATCCTTAAAGATTATTTTGAAAAACAAGCAGAAGAAAAGCAGAAGAGAAAGAATGAAAAAGAGAAAATCTAAAGATAAATCTCATTTACAAAAAAGACATGGTGTACATATTTTGTATTTTAAGTAAATTCAGATTGATTTTACATCAAATATATATATATATATTTATTTATTTTTTTTTTTTTTTGAGACAGAGCCTCAAGCTGTCACCCTGGATAGAGTGCTATAGCATCACAGCTCACAGCAACCTCCAATTCCTGGGCTCGAGCGTGTCTCTTACCTCCACCTCCCAAGTAGCTGGCACTACAGGCGCCTGCCACAGTGCCTGGCCATTTTTTGGTTGCAGCCGTCATTGTTGTTTAGCGGGCCCAGGCTGGATTCGAACCCGCCAGCTCAGGTGTACATAGCTGGCACCTTAGCCCGTTGAGCCACAGGCACCAAGCCAACATCAAATATTTTTTATATTTTTATTACCCTAAAGCCTCATTATAAAAATATCTCTGTGATATTTAAATAACATGCTAAACTCATCTAAATTTTTTTTTTCAGAAAAGTATATATTATTTATATTATGACCGATGTTGAAGGTAAAATAAAATCCTACTAATAGCAATAAATTTTTTTCTAAAAATTGTATTTTTTATTTGCTAAAGAAATGACTTGCACAAGGCACAGGGCATGAGGAATACCAATGTATTTCAATAATACATGAATATTTCAAAAACTCATCTCTTAGAACATATTTACACAGACAGGTATGTCAATAGCCCTTTCTGTATTCTAAGTTTATCAGAATCTTTTAAATATAATGCCTCACCATTTAATAAATAAAAACATATTCACAAAACTTTCAAGAAGTACAAAAGTAAAGAAAGGAAAACACTAAAAGTTCACAGTAGGAGATAGCAGTGCTCAACACCTCACTATGGGTAGAGTCCAGCACCATATCTGGTATAGTAGATTCTTAGTAAATATCCACTGGATGAAGGGACAGATAAATGAAAATGATGAATGATTACCTTTGGTTCATTTCCTCCCTAGTCTTTTTCCTGTGCATTTGTTTGCACAATGGTTATTGATATCTGTGTGTTATTGATATATGTGTAATATAAATGGATTAAAACCTTTTCCTTTTAAAATAGTACATTATTCTTGTAAAAAATTGCAAAATGTAAGAAAGTATATAAGGCAGTACCTGTGGCTCAAAGGAGTAGGGCGCTGGCCCCATATACCGGAGGTGGTGGGTTCAAATCTGGCCCCAGCCAAAAACTGCAAAAAAAAAAAGAAAGAAAGTATATGAAAGAAAATAAAAATCACGTAGAAATCAACCACCCAGAGATAATTATTATTAACATACTGCTTCAGTCTTTCTTCTATACATATATTCTATATGTATATGTGTAGAGAAGTTTTCAACCATTTGAGTCCATACTAATTCTTAGACATTACTAACAAAGGGGTGATTTACACATCCTAGATGGATAAATGACAAGGGTTTGATTGTGATTAATATTAGCGAACTTAAAAAACTAATTTAACTATCAGGGAATTTAAAAAAACTTAATGACTCAAGTCACTCAGTATTCATTTTAAAGATGCAGAAAATTGCTACTTGAATTACTTCACAATAAAAAGGTGACCAGTCAACTTCTATGGAGTGCTTTCCTTTATGTTAGGGAGAAAAATGAACAAAACTTGTGCTTGAGTCATTCTCCAAGCCTTCCAGCAAATGTGATACTAATGGCAGCAACAGTTGTTCTTCATCCAACACATCTGAAATGAAAGATGTGACTTCCGATAATTTCATACAGTTGGTAAGGAATAGTTGAAGGAAGTATCATAGAGCCATACTTTACCCATAAACTGTACAGTTGGACTAACAACATATATTTAAACTGGATTCCTAAGTTTTGCTGCCCAAACCTCCCCATTTTTTTATTTCTTAATTTTGAGCCTGTTCTTGGCCAGCAGGAACATGGGCTAAAGTAATTTTGTTTTCCCCAAGAGAGTATATAGATGAGATGATGTATCTATTGGGCCTTTGTATATCTGAGAATGTGTTCTGTTCCATATACTATGCAGACATTATGGGAGTTCCCTGTGGGTGATAGCTGAATTTCCATCTCAGACCTACAGCTGGATGGCTGATTGACAGTTCTTAGTCAAACTCCTACTAGCTTTTATTTAGAACTGTCTAAGGGCTCTGACACACTGTTCTGCATTTGCGCCTATGCTATCATTAGTTCCTACCCTCTGCCTCTCATTTTGTCAGTTTTCCAGAAATTCCAATTCTGCAACAATGTAGGGAGAGGTCTTGATCACGTAGAGTAGGATTTCTCAACTTCAGTACTGTTGACACTTTGGACAGATAATCTTTGCTATGGGGATTTCTGTCTTGTTCCTCAAAGGATGTTTAGCAACATCCCTGGCCTCTGCCTCATAGATGCCAGCAGCACCTTATTCCCAGTTGTGACAACTAAAAGTGTCTCCAGACTGCCAAATATCCTGAGGTGAAGGATGGACCCAGCATTCCAGCTATCTGAAAGCAGCAACTGCGTTTAAAATTAAGGCTGCCCCTATAGTTTGGTTGGTATAAATTTATGATCCAGGTAGGAGTAAAGGAGACCAAAGGTCCTTTTCATTTTAAGGTAAATCTGCTGCTTTCTAATGGCATTATACAGGTAGTCCCCCATTATGTTTTCAGTCTTATTTCAGCATTCTGGCAGTTCATAACTATTCCAATTTTTTTCCTTTTTCTAATTTATAGGATGTTGTAATTAATGGAAAGTTAAAACCCAATTAGCAGAAAATATCATTGGTCTTGCACAATTCTCTCTTGGCCAAGCCTTTTCATTCTTCCTAGTCTATCTGCATAGTTCACTGTGGGGTTTTTGGTTTTTTTGTTTTTGGTTTTGGTTTTTTGAGACAGAGTCTCACAATGTTGCCCTGGGTAGAGTGTTGTAGCATCAGAGCTCACAGCAACCTCCAACTCTTGGGCTTAAGCGATTCTCTTGCCTCAGCCTCCCAAGTAGTTGAGGCTACCAGTGCCCGCCACAACTCCTGGCTATTTTTTGTTGCAGTAGTCGTTGTTTAGCTGGCTGGGCTGGGATCGAACCCACCACCTTTGGTGTATGTGGCTGTCACCATTAACCACTGTGTTATGGGCACTCTTTACACCAGACACTTCAGCAAAGAAATATAATGAGGGGGGATGTAAAATGGCTTAGTCTATTTCCTTGCTGCTCCCCTTCCTTTAGCCTAGGATGGAAATTCCTATTTCAGGTTTCTTCCCCTCTGGTAGACCTGACTCAGTGGATATGGTGTTGGTGGTTTTGTCTCTAGTTTTCACCTTTCCCATCGTGGGCTGGGTCGCAGAGTGTCATCCCAGGGTATAATGTCAGCTGCAACAGGCCTGATTTATATTTAGAGGTCAGATCTTACACAGTGTGCATGCCCTACCCCCATCCATCAGAGCACATGCAGTCTTCATTCATTCCTTTTCCCCAAGTTTGTTACAACAGAAATGAGGCAAGAGAAACTTAACTCTCATTTTTTTATTTCCTTCAAAGACCAAATAAGAGGAGCAGGGGATATATATTGGCTCATCCGTATTATCTTTCTTCAAGAGATTAATAAATGAGAACTTTCTTCTGATTAGGTGGTGTTGCCTATTGTAGTCTTTGATTCATCCTATATTTTGAACAAAAACATATTCTGAACCATGAATACTTATTTATATGACCTTTACATGTTTATGAAGAAAACCAAAATAATATTTGAAATGAAGAAATTCCCCAAACCCAGGCTAACATATTAATTATTCATTTACAATTTCAAGTTGGATAGACATAAATTGAACTTAAGAAGTATCCCATGGAATAAATGATCAAAATATTAAAATTGCTCATGATTTTAGAATATAATCAAAGTTAGTTATAAGCCAGTTTTACAATTATAGCTATCAAATATCTATAGATAATAATCTTAAAATCATGTCTCCCAACTTGTGTTTAATAAGTGATAGGATTATATAATGATGTTCTCAATATTTTTATTCATAGAATAAGTCTATTCACATATTAAAATAGAATGATATTTCTAGTCTTTAATCCACTCATCATTAATTGCCTTCACATAGGTATGTGTGTTGGGTTTTTTTTCAAGATTATTTCACAAACATCATTTTGATCCCCAGTAAAGGGACAGATATTTTTTCCCATTTTATTTATTTATTTACTTATTTAGACAGTCTCACTTTGCCACCCTGGGTAGAGTGCTGTGGCATGATAGCTCATAGCAACCTCAAACACTTAAGCTTGAGCAATCCTCTCGCCTCAGCCTCTCCAAGTAGCTGGGACTACAGGTATCTACCATGATGCCTGGCTAGTTTTTCTATTTTCAGTAGAGACAGGTCTGAGTCTTGCTCAGGCTGGTCTTGAACTCCAGAGTTCAAGCAACCTACCCAGCTCAGCCTTCCAAAGTGCTAGGATTACCGAGTGAACCACCGCCGGCCTGTTTTCCCCATTTTATAAACGATAAAGCCATAGATCAGAGAAAGTGAAGTGATCCCCCTAGTCTACCATAACTAGTATGAGACACAACTGGGACCCAGGCTAATCCAACTCAGAGATGGGGTCACTCGGCACCACTTGCGCTATAAGTCACTCCACTTTATCCAAGAGTGAAAGACACTGAACCAAACATCTTAACAATACTCTGAATCAACCAGACTTACGGCCAGATAATTTACCTGGGTTGTTTTAGTACATGACTATTAACAATGTATCTGTTGAACAATAATTCTTGTTAGGGCCACATATGGCCTACTGGATCCTTGAATGTGGCCTTTAGACTGAATCAGATTTTACAGAACAAATGTTTTTATAATGACAAAGGGATTTGCTCTCTGAAGTTTGGATTCTGTGAGGTTTGGATTGTGTCAAGGGGCCATACTTGGGGATCTGGAGGGACATATGTGACACCACGGCCACAGGTTCCCCACCTTTCCTGATAAAAATAATTTTAACTAGAGAAATGGGTTTTTTGCCTTCCCTTTGAATGTTTTTAAAGGTCTACATTTACTACTATTACTAGACAATCAGGTTTTCTACTTAATGCAAGAGAGAAACTGATTATTAACAAAGTCAGTATTCATAGCTGAGCTAATAATTCTCAAAATTCTTATAATTATCAAAATAGGGCTGGGCATGGTGGCCCACATCTGTAATCCTGGCCCTTTAGGAGGTCCAGGTCAGGAGATTGATACTAGCCTGAGCAACATAGTGAGGCCCTCTCTGTGAAAAATAGAGAAATTATCTGGGTGTGGTGATGTGCACCAATGGTCCCAGCTCTTCAGGGGGCTGAGGCAAAAGAATCCCTTGAGCTCCAGAGTTTGAGGTTGCAGGGAGCTATGATGACACCACTGCACACCAGCCTGGACAACAGAGTATGACCCTGTCTCAAAAAAAAAAAAAAAAAGTTAAAAATATATATTCTACTCTCCTCTGCAGCCAACTTCAGTCCTTGAAAAATACACATTCCAAAATTTGAGTTACTTGTGAAAAATAACAAGTTAAAATTTGAGGCTGTGAAACTCAGCTTAAAACATCAAAATAAAACATGGCCTACTGGATCCTTGAATGTGGCCTTTAAACTGAATCAAATTTTACAGAACAAATTTTTTTTGTTCTGTAAAACAACATCAATGCATCAAATTTGGTGCATTGTTCTTTTATATGTGAACAAAACCAACAACATTTGATTTGAGGATACCAAAGCAAGCCCCAAATCCTGCATGCTCTTGATTATGGTTTAATTTAAAGGCAGCTGTGAAATAGCTTTATACTAATTAGATTTTTTATATTAAATAAGAATGAACTGGAAATTGGTGATTTACTCGACAGATATTGGACCTTAAAATTAAATAATTATTCTAAAACCATTAGATGAACACTGGTTTGAAATGCCTGCTTTGTAATTAATCATGAGTGAAATGTGTGTGTAGTTCAAGTTGTGTTTTGGGTTTACATTAGCATGACTTGATTACAAAAGAAAAAGCATCCAACCCAATCGCTTTGCAAGCCTCTGAGTTCCTTTCATCCTGAAACGCTAGTTAGGTTAATTTTTTAAAAAACAGTCTGTTACTCTAAATTATTGCTTTTCCTTACTATTCTACCTTCTAATCAGGCCTGTCTAGTCCCAATAACAGAATTATTGAGAATGTGTATATGTGTGCATGCGTGTGAAAAGAATCAGAAAAAAGTCAACTTGCAGGCAAAAGAAAACTTTAGTAGAGAAAGCTTTCAAAGTGAGAGTTTTAGGGTACCTATGGTACCCAGCTTCTTTTAAGACAGTACATTGTTTTTACTGAATTATAATGGACTCATGGGTTTTTGGAATTTCCCCACTTCCTATGGCCCTACATAAAAGGGGTCTCTAACTGCCCTGGGGTGCAGATGCCACTTTTGCATGGCTCAGGCAGGTCACCTCCCCCTTTCAATAAACCTGGCCTGAGCATCTCCGCTGTGGCCTCATCTCTGGGAGCCACGAGGCCACAGTGGAGATGTTCAGGCCCGGGGTATTTTTAAGATGTTCATGCCAGGTTTAAGGTGGTATTTATTTACACCTTTCAATACCACCCTATGCCCTCAAGGGGCAAGGTAGAGCTCTCTCTGATGGAGAAACATGGGGGCATGCTTGAAGTAAGAAAATTGAGCTCCATCACCCATTCTTTTGGAATGTGTACTTCTAAATAAACCAGGAACTAACATGGTCATGACGTTGTCAGGAGCTCAGATGCTCTGTCTCTTCCAACCTTATCTCTAGAATCAGGCTATGAAGTGTGAAGTTGAGAGTAAATATTTGAAGACTAGGTAAAGCTTTGAGAGGTAGAAGAAGGATAGATGTGCATGGAAGGGAGTAACTGGTTGGGAAGACACATAGTTGACAAATTCTGAGGTGTGAAAAGATCCCAGGTCTTCTAGCTCAGCTGTGTGTGCAACTAGATAGACAATTTCTCTGCTGGCCTCTGACACCTTTTAGGTATCACAGGCCCTACCATGTTTCAGATGGATGATGGCAACCTGCCTGAGCAGCATGGCAACATCACATGAGTACAGGATCAGGGCATAAGGCAAAATGTAACACACAGCAGGCAGTCCAGGACAATTTGCTGAGTCTGGACATTGTTGTATGAGACTTGCTTTTATGTGCCATGCATAGGCAAGCTGACAAAAGAACAAAGGACAAGGACAAAATAGATAACATCCTGTAAAGGATCTACACACATAACTTTAGTGCCAGTGGATACTTGGGGTCACACTTTCCATCTACAATTTGGGATCAGCAGCAGTACAATAGGTACTCAGCAAGTGTTTAAACATTGAATGACATAAAAATCTAGAGTGTTCAGAAGAGATCAAACTTTCATTCTGCGCAGATGATACGTTTGTAAACCTGAAAACACCAGGGATTCTACTGCAAAACTCTTAGAAGTGATCAAGGAATACAGCAGTGTCTCAGGTTACAAAATCAACACTCATAAATCTGTAGCCTTTACGTATACCAACAGTAGCCAAGCTGAAAAAACAGTCAAGAACTCTGTTCTGTTCACAGTAGTGAAAGAAGATGAAATATTTGGGAATTCACCAAACAAAGGACATGAAAGATCTCTATAAAGAGAACTATGAAACTCTTAAGAAAAGAAATAGCAGAAGATGTTAACAAATGGAAAAACATACCATGCTCATGGCTGGGAAGAATCAACATTGTTAAAATGTCCATACTACCCAAAGCAATATACAATTTTAATGCAATCCCTATTAAAGCTCCACTGTCATACTTTAAAGATCTCGAAAAAATAATACTTCATTTTATATGGAATCAGAAAAAACCCTCAAATAGCCAAGCCATTACTCAGAAATAAAAACAAAGTAGGAGGAATCATGCTACCAGACCTCAGACTATACTATAAATCGATAGTGATCAAAACAGCATGGTACTGGCACAAAAACAGAGAGGTAGATGTATAGAACAGAATGGAGTTCCCGAACCTGAAAAATACTAGAAGAAAGTGCAGGGAAAACACTTGAAGAAATTGGCCTGGGCGAATATTTTAAGAAGGAGGACCCCCCAGGCAATTGAAACAATACCAAAAATACATTACTGGAACCTGATCACACTAAAAATCTTCTGCACAGCTAAGAACACAGTAAGTAAAGCAAGCAGACAGTCCTCAACATTATGCAGGGTAACTTTTTTTTCTTTTCTTTCTTTCTTTTTTTTTTTTTTTCTTAGAGACAATCTCACTTTGTCACCCTCTGTAGAGTGCTGTAGAGTTACAGCTCACAGCAACCTCCAGTTCTTGGGCTCAGGTGATTCTCTTGCCTTAGCCTGCCAAGTAGCTGGGACTACAGGTGCCTGCTACAACTCCTGATATTTTTTTATTGCAGTTTGGCCAGGACCGGGTTTGAACCCACATGGGCAGCTCCTGTGGCTCAGTGAGCAAGGCGCTGGGCCCATATTTGCAGGTTATGCCTCCAACAATGGTATACTAACCAGAATCCACAGAGAACTCAAACGTATTAGCAAGAAAAGAACAAGTGATCCCATCTCAGGGAAGGCAAAGGACTTGAAGAGAAACTTCTCTGAAGAAGACAGGCGCACGGCCTACAGACACATGAAAAAATGATCATCGTCCTTAATCATCAGAGAAATACAAAACAAAACTACTTTGAGATATCATCTAACTCCAGTAAGATTAGCCCACATAACAAAATTCCCAAAACCAGAGATGTTGGTGTGGATGTGGAGAAAAGGGAACACTTCTACATTGCTGGTGGGAATGCAAACTAATACGTTCCTTTTGGCAAGATGTTTGGAGAACACTTAGGGATCTAAAAATAGACCTGCCATTCGATCCTACAATTCCTCTACTGGGTATATATCCAGTAGACCAAAAATCACATTATAACAAAGATATTTGTACAAGAATGTTTATTGCAGCCCAATTCATAATTGCTAAGTCATGGAAGAAGCCTAAGTGCCTATCGACCCACAAATGGATTAACAAATTGTGGTATATGTATACCATGGAATATTATGAAGACTTTACCTCTTTCATGTTTACATGGATGGAGCTGGAACATATTCTTCTTAGCAAAGTATCTCAAGAATGGAAGAAAAAGTATCCAATGTACT
>CAUYRH010118868.1:0-18695 GCA_963574655.1 Perodicticus potto
TGCAAAAAATCTAACAGTTCTAACCAGGTGCACTTAAAATACCATGCAATGGGTGGGGAGGCAAGCGGAAATTTTTTTTTTTTTTTTCAAGCAATAAAATGTAACAAAACAACAGAATGGAGTCAGACCTGCCTTGCCTCCCCACTGATTCTCAGGAATAAGAGTTACAACAAAATGGAGTTAGGCCTGCTTTTCTTTCACCCTAACAACAACAGGTACAATAGAGTCTTGAAGGCGGCCTATAACAGCATTAAGACTGATATCATCCCAGGTGCCCCGCCCCTGCTGTGGGTTCTCAGAAGGGCTCATGGGAGGTCCACCTGCACAGCGAGAGCCCCAGGGTAGGCCTAACCCAGGCGTTATAAAAGGCGCCGCCAGTCATGTAAGGGCCCTTTGCCTCCTTGCCCTGGTAATACAGGCCGCTTCACTGTCTGTGCTGGATGAATTTGGCTCTGTAAGTCAGTAGCTTGCTCTTACACTGTAAACCCACCTTTCTCTTCCATGAAACTTTGTCTCGTGCCTGCCTTACTTTAGGGTGTCTGGTCATTTTTCCACCAAGAGGGTTCCAAGAACCAAGGACCCAGGCAGCTGCCTGAAACCCCAGCATTTGGGGAGACAGGCAGCATGTGTGAAAGCCAAAAGGGTCACCCAGAGAATTTCTTTTCCTAGAAAACATTCTCAAATTCACAGTGGCCAGAAAAGTCACAAAAGAACGCTGAGTCTCACTGCTCTCCGTTGGCCTGTGCTTTCTGTCGGCTCTTCAGCCCTGATCTGGGAGATCCAGAATCCCGGTGAGTCACGAAGCATGCCAAGCAGATGTCAGCACTGGAAAGCTTCTAAGACACTTTGAATCCTGCTAAATTCTCTATGGGCTTATTGGTCTGTCTCAGACTGTAGGAGGAGTTTGTTAATGTTGTAAATTTTTACTTGTCATGGCCAGACAATGGCTTAAATTGTTCCAAGAAGATTTGAGGTAGCTCATAGGAGGAACTTGCTTACTGTAAAGAAAGTGAGGTGAAGAATTCTCAGTGAGATTTTGACATGCCTTGCTCTGAGAGTATTTAGGATAGAGCAGATTTTTAGTTTTTTTTTTTCCTGAACTTAAAAGAATAGTTTTTGCTTTGAACCAGATGATTCCCCAAAAGTGGCTAACTTCACAAGATTTATTGGTAAAGACAGCTGCCTATTCTGGCAAGGAGAATGAAAAATATCCCAGCATGCACCATAAAGCAAGTTAATATCCCATTATGACCACAACGTAGAACTATTCCCCCATGAAAGAAAGTTAAACTCTTTGGTGCAGATGGTTTAATTCATGATCTTCTCTTATCATTTCATACTACAAGAAGATACTCACAGATTTCTGAAGATCAATGCTGATTTATTCAACAAGAGCAATAGGTCCTTTATAGTTCTAAAGCAGCATTCTCCTTGATCAGGCAAGTCTCTGCACCACTAATTTGAATCATGGCCAACTGAGGTTTTGTGGTGAAATATCAGAGGCCCTTAAAGATCTGCCCTCCTCAAATATCTGCTATTCCCAACCCTCGTATATTACAGCATCTGATATTTTTTTAAGTTCCATCTTTGAAGTAACCTTTGGTTAAGACACTTCATGTATAGTTAATGCAAATATATTATCTGGAAAGAGAAATGTTTAATCTGCAAGTATCTATCCATCAGTTGCTATCTATCCACACTTTGCAGAGCCTGTGATTACCTATCCAAAGAGCTTCCCAAGACCACCAGGCAAAAATCAATGACAGCACCAAACTGGGAAGGAAGTGTGTGTGTGTGTGTGTGTGTGTGTGTGTGTGTGAGAGAGAGAGAGAGAGAGAGAGACAGAGACAGAAAGAGAGAGAAAGAGAATGAGAGACAGAAAGGAAGGAAGGGAGAAGGAAGAGAGGGAGGGAAAGAAGGAGGGAGGCAGGAAGGACTAACAAAAGAGAAGAAAGAGAGAGAAACAGAAAGGGGGAGAAGAAGAAAAATAAAAAGAGAGAGAAGGCCGGACACAGTGGCTCACTCCTGTAATCCTAGAACTCTGAGTGACCAAGGTAGGTAGATTGCTTGAGCTCAAGAATCTGAGATCAACCTGAGCAAAAGCAAGACTTTGTCTCTACTAAAAACAGAAAAACTAGGCAGGCATGGTAGCAGGTGCTTGTACTCCCAGCTACTCAGGAGGCTGAGGCAGGAGGATCACTTGAGCCCCAGAGTTTGAGGTTACTGTGAGCTATGATGATGCCACAGCATTCTACCCAGGGCACAGAGTAAGAACCTGCCCCATTAAAAAATAAGCAGAGAGAGAGAGAGAGAGAGAGAGAGAGCGAGCTGTGGGAGGCACCTGAAGTACCAACTACTGAGGAGGCTGAGGCAGAGGGATCACTTGAGCCCAGGAGTCAGAGGCTATGTTGTGCTATGATCACACTGTAAAGAGCCACTGCATTCCACCCTCAGCAACACATAGAGACCCCCTAACAAATGTTTTTAATTTAAAAATACTGTGTGAGGACTTCCCAAAGTCTGTGTGAAGTGTATGATTTTAGGGAAGCAACACAGAACACAAGTGGATCCAAAGTTTGTTTTTGTTTGTTTGAGACAGTCTTGCTCTGTTACCCAAGCTAGAGTACCATGATGTCATCCTCACTCACACCAACCTCAATCTCCTGAGCTTAAGTGATCATCTTGCCTCAGCCTCCCAAGTAGTTGGGACTACAGGCTTGTACCACCATGCCCAGCCAGTCTTTCCATTTTTAGTAGAGGCAAAGTCTCTTACTCAGGCTGGTCTCAAACTCCTGAGCTCAGGCAGTCCTCCCACCTCAGCCTCTCAGAGTGTGAGGATTATAGGCATGAGCCGCCCTGCTCAGCCCTAGATCCCAAGGTTATAGGGCAGTCTAGCACCAGCCAGGCCTGTTCTGCCAGATACTTGCTGTGACTTTGAATCAGACCAGGCGATGAGGACCTGGACTCTGAGGTGCTAGAAGGTCGGCCTGGCAATAAGAATAGCTACAGTAGTCTAGGCAGCCTGGCAGGGTAGGAAGGAAAACAGATGCAAATATTTCTCTGTGAAGGATCACAGAGATCTGTTACCACTGGGACTGATCAAGAAAGGAAGCTCTGAAAGGCAGCTGTTCTGTTGCTATAATACGCACAGCCATGCACATGTGATGCCCACGCCTGCCCACACAAAAATGAGCATACTCACAAGAATGCACACATATGTGTGTGTATTTACAGGGATGCATTAAGCAAGGGCAGCTATATGGGTAGTCAGTCGACTCTTCTTACTAAGAATAAAAGAATATGCATAGGCCAAACAAAATCATTTTTAGAAAAATCGAATCCCAATATACAAATACATTTCCATGATTACCTTCCTCTGCTAAGTCTGACTTCTTCCAGTTGGTTTAATAGCCTCTGTATTTGATTTCTAGATGGTAAAGCTTTTCAAATGCCAATATTTATTCACTTTGGAGTCACTGCACTGGCACCTCACCATAAGTGTGAGAGTTTAAGCAAGAGCTGGGAAACCACAAACTCTGTGGCGTGGTCCCATGTCCCTGACAGTCTCACTGTGAGCTTGTAGGTCCTGCCCATCATGAGCAGGTGGGTGAATCATTTAACTCAGCGATTAACCACATACTTGAACGAAGTGATTCTCTCGGTGACCCACACGATTGAGAGCCAGATCCTCATGTCTGGATTTTATCCATGAGGTTGCCTTGGCTCTTAAGCCTAATGTCATTCTGGGCTTGATACAGACCAGGTTCCTTTCTAAATGTCATCCATTTTGAATGAACATCCCATTCCCAATTCCTTTCTCTCCAACTCAACAGGTTGATAGCCTGTGGCCCTTGTCTCTGACTTTGCCCTTCCCCATTCTCACCTACTTGTGCCACTCCAGCTCACACTTCCGGTCCATATGCCAAAGCCTCGCCTATCTCCAAGCAAGTCTCTCAATGTTTTTAGATTCTCTTCCCTCTACACTGCCTTGACCTTGCAGGTAAGGTGCTACCATGTCCATCTCTTTTCTTCTGCAAGCAAACATAGAATAAACTAGAAAAGGATTATTTAAACGTGTATAAGACAAAAGGAGATAGTGCTGAGGGAGACAACATAGGTGGAACAGAGGGGAGGTAACAGAAGAAGATGGGAACTAAGGAAAGCTGGTGTGGAACACAAGGCAGAGGATCGGCTTAGTCAGTAAAAAGGTTAGATCAAGATAGGTTAACGCTGGCCTAAGCGATAAGTCACTTGGATTTATTTAACCCTAGGCAGCCACCATTTACCTCAAGCAATAAAAGAAAGTATAAAAATAAAAGTCATAACAGACAGAAGCTTTAAAAAAATAAAATAACTAAAATGCCAGGAAAAAAAGAAAATGAGAAGGTCTGAAGGCCCTTCCCATCGATGGTAAAATCCATAATGGGGAAAGATTGGAAAAATGTTTGGATCAGTTTCAGAGAAGCAGCAGCCGTCCAAACTTCCGCAAAGCACAGGCCATCTGCAACAAACCCTTTGCAGTTCATCCATCACTCATTAAAAGTGCACCAAATGAGCCTTAAGGGAGATGGATGACCTTTCACATTTTTTCATGAATAATGTTAGTGATGGTGTCTTTTATCTTCACGGAACTGCTCGGGGCCTAAAATAATTCCCAGCCCTCTCTACCCTTAATACAGAATGAAGTACAAGGCCCCATAGCAGAAGCACTGGGAATGTTAAGCATCCGTTTACTATTTAATTTTACCAGAGCACATAGTCCTTATGAGCCAGTGTCTACCGTAAAATCTCTTTGGTGAATCAGCATGTTGCTAAATTCTTATTTTAAGCCTTAGCACAGCTGTGGCATGGACATAAACTATCGCTTCATAACAGTAATCTATAGAAGCAGAGGCCATGTTCCCACTGAGAAATAGCTCAAAAGTCTAAAATTTTTCTCCTTTCAGTATCAGATACCATCCGGTACAATGAAACATCAGTAACTAAACAAGATTCTGGGAACTTGATAATGAGTAAATGGAATTTGAAAAGTGATAAAAGGGCGTAACTCAGATGGTTACAAGGATCTGAGCAATATAGTGCTACACAGATACTAAATATTAATACTGTAATGGAACTTTAAGTTAATTTCACTTTCAAACCTCCTAGAATGTGTTAGGCTATTTAGTTGTTCCTTTTCTGATTAATTTTCACTAAAGTTTCTTGTTCTCTTCATCTAAGTAAAAGAAAAGAATTAGTAAGTGTTTTTAGGTGTGTCTAGTATTTCTTTTAAACCAAGCGGGAAAAGCAAAAATCTCTACCTTGAAACCTCAAATACCTCCTATAATTCTTCTTTGCCATTTTATGCAGAGATAATATCATCCTTCCACAATATACTTGAGTGCTTATCATAGTTTATCAACTCAAGAACATCTACATTTCTTAATTGGCTCTGGCTGAGAAGATTCCCATCCATGAACAAAGTACATTTTTATAAAAGGTAATTCAGAAAACAGAGACCTTTATCCAAATTTGCATCACCTCATTCCCCAATCTTTCAACAATTTCTTAGTGTTTAGATAGAAAAGATATAACAAAGTCATGTTAAGAGAAAAAAGAAAAGGAAAATGAATGGAAGAAATAAAGGGAGGAAAGGAGAATGGGATGGAAGGACAAAGAAAAAAAATAGTTTGAGACCTCCTATGAGACCTAGTTATGATCCATCCATCCTTTCTACTGATAGAGTTAATCTCTAAGTAGTCTGAGTTCAAAATAAATGAAGTAAATATACAGCGAGTTTTCCACTACAGGGAAGGAATAGTTCAATAGTCTCTTTTAAGAAGTCAATTATCCACGTCTTTTATCTGCTCCAAACCTACTCAAAAACATTTCTCCCTCCCCATGGGTGCAAATGAGGAGATGGGAAGGGAAGGATAGAAAAGAGCAATAATATGAGGAAAGGACTAGCTTTGTTAATGTTAACTGTGATGTGCAAGGTGGGGTTGTGTGTGTATACGTTCAAGGAGACTGAGATAGCTGTTTCCATCCTCCATATATCTCCATACACGTGCTCCCATGTCCAAGTTCTATCATTGGAAATTCCTCTGCCTCTTAAACTTTTCTCAGTTAAAGACATAGTAATGTGCCCTTTATTTAAAAAAAAAAAAACATATTTATTGTAATTTTTAAAAACTAGTGTACAATTCAATAAGTACATCTGTGAAATTATCACTATAAATAAGATAATGAATATATCTATCACAGTAAAAGCTTTCCTCCAGCCCTTTTGGAATCCCTCCTCCCAGAGTAACTTGCATTTCTGTAATGATATTGTCAGTGTTATTAGGTCTACTCTAGATTTTTTGCATTTTCATATAAAGTTTTTTTTGGGGGGGCGGGACAGAGTCTCACTCAGTAGCCCTCTGTAGAGTGCATGGCATCATAGCTCACAGCAACTTCAAACTCTTGGGCTCCACCAATCCTCTTGCCTCAGTCTCCCAAGTAGCTGGGACTACAGGCACCTACCACCATACCCAGCTATTTTTTTTGTTTGTTTGTTTGTTTGTTTCAGAGAGATGGGTTCATACTTTTGCTCAGGCTGGTCTCAAACTTCTGAGCTCAAGCAATCCACCCACCTCCCAGAGTGCTAGGATTACAGGTGTGAGCCACTGTGCCTGGCATATTTTCATATGAATTTTAAAACAATTTTTCAATTTCTACAAAGAAATCTGTTACATTTTGACTAGCACTCTGTTGAATGAATAGCTTAATCTGGGGAAACTGACACCTTAGAAAGACTGATTCTTCCATCTAATGAACATGCCGCTCCTCTCTGTTCATGCCCATCTTCTTTGATTTCTCTCAGCAATATGTTACAGCTTCCTGGGTGCAGGTCTTATATATCTTTTGCAAGATTTGTCATTATTATTATTTCAGGTTTTCATGCTATTATAAATGGTATTTTTAATTTCTGGATATTTAGTGCTATAGAAATGTGATTGATTTTATATATTGGTCTCATATCCTGCAATTTTGCCAAACTCACATATTAGCTCCGGTAGCTTTTCTGTACAATCAATTAGATTATCATGTCTGAGAATAAAGACAGTTATATTTCCATCTTTCCTGTCTGCTTGCCTTTTATTTAATTTTCTAGCCTGAGTATACTGGCTACAGTCTCTAATACAATGTGAATAGACTGGTGAAGTAAACATCCTTGTCTCGTTGGTGATCTCAGAGGTAAAGCATTAAATCTTCATTATTAAGCATGATGTTAACTATAGACTTTTCATAGATTCCCTTTATTGGTGAAGAAATTTTGCTTCTTTTTCTAGTTTGCTGTATTTTTCAGGTAAATTGTAGATATAGCCAATATACTTTTGACCAAGATTATCACATGATTTTTCATTTTTAGTTTGATAGTATGGTAAATTACATTGATTTTTTTAAACATTGAACCAACCTTGCATTCCTGGAATAAACCCTACTAGTTATTTATTACCATTTTATATGTATGTTGTATTAGAGTTCCTAAAATTTTATTTAGAATTTTTGTAACTATGTTTGTGAGGGATATAGTTTTGTACTTTTGTTATAATTTCTTTATTTGATTTTAGTATCAGGATAGTGCTAGTTTTATAGAATGATTGAGAAAAATATTAGCCACAGTGGTCTAAGGAAGAGACAAGGAAATTGAAATAAGAAAATATAAAGAATGCCTGACTAAAACAGGAGACTAGAGAAATGAAGAATTGGCTAATAAGATATAGAGAAATCTAGAAATATCAGCTAGTAGGAGCAACTATAACCCCAAAGGCAGAAATAAAGCACCCAAGAAAGATTAACAAATACACTGGGATTGAGCCCCAAATCTTGTAGAAGAGCCCAGGATTGTGACTTACCAATGTCAGAAAACTTACTATGGCAGCACACCAAAAGAAGTTGATACAAATATGAAAATGTGTCTTCCAGGTTGTCACGGAAAATTGTTCATGGGGAGAAGTCTTACTAGAGGTACATCACTATGAAACTGCCAAGGAGAAGGGAGTTGGGCCTGATGCAGTGGCTCACGCCTGTAATCCTAGCACCCTGGGAGACCGAGGTGGTGGGATTCCTCGAGCTCAGGAGTTCAAGACCAGCCTGAGCAAGAGGGAGACTGCATTGCTAATAAAATAATAGAAAAATTAGCCTTGTGTTGTAAAGGGCACCTGTAGTCCCAGCTACTAGGGAGGCTAAAGCAAGAGGATCACTTGAACCCAAGAGTTTGAGGTTTCTGTGGGCTATGATGCCACAGCTCTCTACCCAGGGGAACAGAGTGAGACTCTATCTCAATCAATCAATAAGAAGGGGGTTGGGAGAAGCTGCTGGCCACAGGTTGCTGCCCACCACTATGCACTGCAGAAGCCAGGTATCTGCTAGAGAGGATGGCCACACTTCAAGGGCTTGCTGCAGGAAGAGCTATTTGCTTGTGCCACAGAAGTAGGCACTAGGAAGCTGTGAGCATTGCAGGAGCCAGATGCTCAAAGGATTCACTTCATTTTTTTATTCCCTTTTTCCGTTTCATTTTCAATAGTCTTTTTTTCTGCAATATTTATCTTCTATTAATCTCATTCAGTATATTTTCCTTTTGTCTCAGACATTCTAGTTTTCATGTGTAGAGGTTCAATTTGGGCTTTTTAATGGTAACTTTTGAACGTGAGGAGTAACATGACAATAACTGCATTAACATCTTTGTTTATTGACTCTATCACCTGTGCCATGTCTTATTCGGTTCTGACTGACTGATTTTTCTCCTCATTATAGATTTTATTTTCCTGTTTCTTTGTCTAGTGTTTTTTATTGGAGTCCATGAATTGTGAATTTCAGTCCTTTAGGTGTTCGAAAACATTTCTATTCCATAAGTATTCTTGAGCTTTATTTTGGAATGCAGTTAAGATACTTAAAAACAATTTGATCTTTTCAGGGTTTGCTTTTATGCTATTTTGGGCAGAGCAGGATAGATCAGTGTTTAATACAGGACAAATTTTGCCCCACTACTAAGATAAAACACTTCTAAACACTCAACCACAAAGAACCATGAATTATGTGATCTTCTCCTGTGTCTAGTCACAGCAGGAATTATATCTCAAGCCCCATGTGAGCACCACAGATCATTTCCTCTAATGCTTTCAGTCCTATCTCTGGCTTGTGCTGATTCATATTTGTCTGAAAACTTGAGCTGGCCCTTCAGCAGATCCCCAAAGCTGTGTCTCCCTGGGCAGTACCCTCCTTCCCAGTACTCTACCCTGCAAACTCGACCTGCTTTGACCTCCCCAGACTCCTAACTCTGTCTCTTCAAATCAAGGACACTACCAGGCTCTCTCTGTGTTCCCTTCCCTTTGCTGTGTCCTATGAACTCTCACTTTACAGTGCAGAAACTATAGTTGTTTCAGTTGTTTTAAGTTTCTGCTGATATTGGAGCTGGCCACCAACTTAGAGTATGTGATATGTCTGAGGGATGGACAGCATTGAAGGCCAAACTCTCTGGGACTGTGGTCCCCAACCCCAGAGTCACAGACTGGTACTGGTCCGTGTCCTGTTAGGAACTGGGCCAAACAGCCAAATGTGAGCAGCAGGCAAGCAAGCTAAGCTTCATCTGTATTAACAGCTGCTCCCCATCACCTGCATCACAGCCTGAGCTCCTCCACCTGGCAGGTAAGCACAGAGTTAGATTCTCACAGGAGCATTAACCCCACTGTAAATTGCACATACAAGGGATCTAGTCGTCTGCTCTCTATGATAATCTAACGCCTGATGTTCTGAAGTGAGGTGGCGATCCTAGAGATGAGGAGTGGCTGCAAACACAGATTTGACTGCACAGAGACCATAATAAATCAATTGCTTGCAGATTTATATCAAAACCATCCCACCCGCCCCCGTCTGTGGAAAAACTGTCTGACATGAAACAGGTCCCTGGTGCCACAAAGGTTGAGGACCATTCCTCTTGGCCATAACTCTTATTCCACCATTAGTATAGCAACTAGTCCTGCACAGGCTTCAAGCAGCTTTGTGTAGGAATATTTTGACAGCACTTCACTTTGACCTATGCCATGTGCTTCTGGCTTTCCACCTCAGAACTTCCCTGATGTCATCATGTGGCAGTCTGGTGGTGACTCCACTGTCAGTCACACGTAAATGACCTAGAGTGCAGAGGAGTTAATGTCCCAGGGACCACCTTGACCATCTACAGGGGCTCCCACTGAGATGGCATGTGGGGTTACACCATCAGATACTGGTAGAACTGGTTAAATTATCTTTATATTGGCTATCACTCCTTAATTTTCCCATCCCTCACTCCCAAAATCACAGGGGACAGAGCGTCAAAGCCTGTGAAAAGAAGCTACCAATTCATTCATTCATTTAGTTTTTCAACAAATATTTATTGAGAGGTACTGTAATAAACAGACTGATTTTGTCAAACTTACATTTTAGCCTAGAAGATAGACAATAAGTAAACTCATATACATTATATCATTATACTTATGTAATGATAAGTACTAAAAAGAAAAATAAAGCAAAATAAAAAGAGAAAGAAACCTGAGAGACTTGTTTATTTTATTTTTTATTTATTTTAAGATACAAGGCCCAACTCTGTCACCCAGGCTGAAGTGAAGTAGCTGGATCACAGCTCACTGCAATGTCTCTTGGGCTGGGATGGGTGGGCCATCCTCCCACCTCAGCCTCCCTAGTCTCTGAGGCCACATGAGCATGTGCTCCCTCTCCCAGATAATATTTTTAAGTTATTTTTGTAGAGATAGGGTCTGCTTGTATTGGCTAGGTTAGTCCCGGACTCCTGGCCTCAATGGATCCATCCTTCCACCTTGGTTTCCCAAGGCTCTGGAATTACAGGTGCGAGCCACCACTCCTGACCAAGAGATTGATTTTCTTTTAAGTGTTGTCTAGGAAGTCTCCTTTGATAGTCATATTTGAACAAAAAAGTAAATAAAATGAGAAAGCTAGTCATGAATAAATACAGGTGAACAACATTCTAAGAAGAGCTACTGTAAGTGGAAAGACTCTGAGATAGAGGCAAAAGAGGCTGGTGCAGGGCGGTGCCTGTGGTTCAAAGGAGTAAGGCGCTGGCCCCATATGCCAGAGGTGGCAGGTTCAAACCCAGCCTCAGTCAAAAAAAAAAAAAAAAAAAGAGGTTGGTGCAGGAGACAGGAGAGAGCTGGAGAAGTCAGAGTGAAGGGGAGGGTGGCAGGGGAAAAGATGAGAAAGACGGCCTGAGCCAGATGGGACTTCATGGGCTGTTATGAGATGGGAGAGTTCAGAATACAACAGAGCTAGCTAGAAGTGTCACCTGGCTGCTATGTGTAGGGGCACAAAGGAGGAAGCAGGAAGGCGGCTGCAGCGATAATATACAGGAAAAGATGTGGATGGAGGCGTGTTTGGGGTCCGTGGTGTGGAGCCAGTAAGAAGTAGCTGCATTCTGGAAACATTTCAACGATGGAAGACTAGATTTCTGGGATGAGGTGTGGAATGTGAGAGAAAGACAGCATTCATGAAACCTGTCTGGGTTGTGGCCAGAGCAACTTGATAAATAGAGTTGACTTTTAGTGAGATGAGCAGTTTCACCCATAAACTCCGCTGGGCAAGGAAAGCAGCATGGCCTTCTCAGCCTGTGGATTAGGTCTCCCCTGCTCTGCCTCTCCCTCTCAGCTATGTGCTTGCCCCTCTCTCATCCACACAATAAATGCAGGAGTTGAAGAAAATTTGCTGGGGTTACTTAGACCCCTTTGTCTAGAGCCCATAAATGGCCACTTACATTCTGCTCTTAAAAGGGTGGCTGTAGGTAGTAGCTCTGTTCTTGAATTTCCAGACTTCCCCAGGGGTTCTCAAACCTTTCCTCTTCCCTGGACTCCAGTGAAGGGGCAGGGCATAGGCCAACGTCTGAGAGGCACCTTCATTGTATTTCCTTCCTTTTCTTTCCGATTTACTCCTTTCTCCTTCCCCATCCCTAAGACAGTCTCAAGAATCTTCAGCTAATCTCTAGGCAAGCTATCCTGGCTCTTCATTTACTCTTCCAAATGTATTTTTTATGGCACAAACTTGATACACCAAATATTTCAAAGTTTTTGAAACATGTTCTCACAGCTTAAAAACTGTCTCATCTTTTCCCTTAGGCAGTGAGTGCCAATGAGTGAATTGGGGGAGGGGCGCTGGGGAGAAGTCAGCTCAGAATCAAAGGTACTTAGAATATGAGGGGGAAACTCAGTCTCCAAAAATATTATTTTATTGTAAATAGCAATCTTATTTATATTCTTCATAGAGGGTGGGCCTAATCTTACCAACTGACTTTTTTCTCTGCTTTTACTAAAATGAAAAAAAAAATTATAAATAGATTGAAAAGTCTTCAAATATTAAATAGCTCATGGATTTTAAAAATATATATGTATATTTAATGTAGCTACTTTATATTCAAATATAGTCAACTCTGAATCAAAATTTATACTTTAGCGCATAGGAAATTCGAGGATTGACCTATCAGCAGCATTTGATACAAGTGATCACTTTCTTCTCTTGACACACATAACTACAAATCCCTATCTTTTGTCCTACTTCATTGCCTTTTCTTCTCAGTCTTCCTTGCTGATTTCTCCTCTTATCCAAGTCTCCAACACTGATGAGCCCTAAGCCTCAGTCTTCGGGCCTCTTCTTCATCAACAATCCCTAAGATGCCTAAATCACTTTTATGGCTTTAAATCCAATCTATGTACTGACATTTCCAGGCTGGCGTTTCTCCTTGACTGAAGACTCACAGATGCAACTGTTCATTCAACATCTCTACTTGGACATCTAACGGGTTTCTTGAACTATGTGTATCTAAAAGTGAATTTGTGATATGGCCCCTCTACCAGTCTGACACTTCTCAAAGCCTTTTCCCAACCCAAGGGATGTCAACTCTATTCTTTTGACTGCTCAGATAAAGGTCATTTCTCCTTCTTTCACATCTGACATAACAATCCATCAGAATTTCCTAGCAGCTCTGCCTTCAAACTCTGTCTTGCACCAAACCACTTTTCACCTCCTCTGTTACCCTGAATAAATTTACCATCATCCCGCATTTGAATTATTTAAGTAACCTTTGACCTAAATCCTGACTTCATACTTGCTTTCTTACAGTCTATTGTTAAAACTGCAACTAAGGTAACTTTTTTTTTTTTTTTGAGACAGAGTCTCAAGCTGTCACCCTGGGTAGAGTGCTATGGCATCACAGCTCACAGCAACCTCAAACTTTTGGGCTTAAGCGATTCTCTTGCCTCAGCCTCCCAAGTAGCTGGGACTACAGGTGCACACCACAACACCCCAGTTATTTTTTGGTTGTACTTGTCATTGTTGTTTGGCAGGCTCTGGCTGGATTCGAACCTGCTAGCTCCAGCGTATGTGGCTGGCACTCTAACCACTGAGCTACAGGCTCCAAGCCTAAAGTAACTTTTTTTTTTCTTTTTAATTTAAATCAAGCGTCTAGTTTCTGGTTTGATATGTAAAGAGTTTGGAAGTCATGACTCCCACCTTCACAGCAAGAAAAAATCTAAACAAACTGAATACCAACAACTCATCTTAGATTCTTCAGAGAATTAGAAGTCACAAATTGCTACCCCCACAACCGGAGAGACAGGCAGGCGGATACAGAGAATCACAGTTTACAGGGAGCAGAGACCACAGCCAAAGCCAGAGTGACAGGAACGTTTTGTACTGTAATTGTTGAAGTGCTGGAGGCTCAGTGTGGAGGAGTCCAAGGGTTAAAAACTTCGAGGTGTGCCGGTCCTCAGGTGGGTACATCACATTACATCACTTTCTCCTGAGTTTTATCTCTGCGAGCCTCACCAAGTTCTTACTGTAAAGATTAAATGAGAAATCTCCAGATGCTTCCAGCACGGAGAGCAGCAAAGTAGCCATTTTGAAATAGGCCCAGAGCTCTCCTTTCTTGACAGGTCTATCGTTAAGTCACATACCAATGTGTGTAGGGGGACGGGGGTGTTAGGGACATGCAAAAACAGACAGTCCCTGACTCCCGCATTGGTATGGGACATTATGGGAAACTATTTAACCAAAGCCCAACAGAATGAGCTTCTACCTAGACCTGGCTAACCTGGGGAGGCAAAATACCCAATCCAAACCCACTAAAAGCCTAAGAAGACAGTGGGCGCAGTGCTGTCCCTGTACCTACCTCCTCATCTAGGGGGCTCCTTTATTGTAATGGGAGTTACAACAAAAAGAACTGTAAGCCCCAGCCTCTATGTAAGGGGACACCCAAAAAAAAAAAAAAACAGAACAGAAAAACAAGGACACTAGAAGAGTGCAGCCTTTCACACCACTGTTGCTGCCAACAGTGAGCACAGCCTGACTCACAGAGCACATGAGGCTTTCCACAAACCTGAGGCGCACCTGCTGAACCTTCCGAGGTGTGCCTGCTGAAATCAACAGGGGCTCAAACAAAACCCACCGGGCAGAGCCAGAGGAAGCATCAGATACGGCAAAGGTGTTGTAATTAACAGACCAGAAATTTAAAGTAACTGTCATGTATTTGGTAAAATCTTTAATGGGAAAATAGATGACCTGCAAGAAGAGAAGCCTAATAGAAACACTGAGATGGGAACTCGATCACAAGGAAATGTTAGAAATCAAAAATGCTTTCGGAAATGAAGATGGCTCTGGTGGGCTCTCACTACCTACTGCGGATCCGACCACACTCATCTCAGCTTGAAACCATCGAATCATCCAGCAGGTGATCCCTGACGATGTAAGCCACACATGCTTTCCCTCCAGCCCACTCTGTATCTCTGCCTCATCTCCAGCTACTCTGGCCTCACCGACTCACTCCCGCCACATGGGCCTTCTTGCTGTTTTCCGACCATGTCAGGCATGCTCTGACCCTGGATCTTGTGACTTCCATCTGGAATGCTCATCCTTCCCTCTCGATGTCGCCATGGCTGTTTCCTCACTCCATTTGAATATGCTGTATAATTTACTTATTTGTAAACGAAAATTACTAATTTTGTTTGATGTTTATTACCTCTTTCTTTCCCAAATATCCTACCAAACCCACCCCCCACTAAAATATAAATACCACTAAGAGATAGATTTATTTTTTTCTGCTTTGTTCTGTGGTGTATCCCACCAGCTCAATATGTATATTTAAATGAAAGATTTATGTAGAGAAGACCAGAGTGGAAAAATGAGATAAATACAGCATGATAAGATAGAGAAAGGGAGAATTCCAAAGAAAACAAAGTTCTCCTTTTCTTTGGAAAATGCTTTGTAGAAGCTGGGTGCAACAAGCATATGATAAGCTTGGGGAGAAAGAAATGTCCATGAAGGACTTGGGGTCTTGTAAAGCAAAGAAGTTACATCAAAAAAAGAATTAGGAAAAAAAACGCAAAAGTGAATAGAAAGAAAAATTGGAATGCATGACTTCAAAGAAATCTGATTATAAGGATTCCCCCAACACATATACCCCATCCATTGACAGTGACAGCCACAGGCACTGAGGAAACCTCCAAGATCAGAAATTTAGCCTCATGGAAATAGTGGAGGGAGCGATGGTTAGTTCTACCCATCAACAGGGCAACTAGTAAGTTTTAAAATAAACTCTTAATATAATTTCAATATGAGGCAACAAATACTACCCCATTTATCCAATATTTACATATTTGGGGGTGAAAAATTAGAATTTACCACCTCGATGTATTGCAGGAGGTTAGGTACATGAGTCAGTTATGAAAACCTATCTGCCTCTGGAGTTAAGCAAAACTTTAGTGTTGTTTATACTGTATGAGGTTTAGTGATGCTGAAAAGAGATCAATATAGAAACAGTCCTGACCACACGACAGGAACAAAATCCCCCAAAGCAATTGGTCCTCATGCTACAATGAAAGTTGTGTGTTCTTACTCCTCAAAGAACACTTCTTGTTTATTCTCTACCAAATTCAGAATGAATCAACTCCATTCTACAGCTGAAATCTAAAGACTTAGTAAAATAGAGATGAGAGAAATAGTAACATTTATGCAAAATATTATACTCCTGGCTTTTCATAGGTAGAAAACAGTCCCTGGATTAAAAAGAACATTACCAGTAATAAGACAAAGAAGTCTTCTTCTTAATAAGGACTGAGCTAGCAAACAAGGTGTAACAGAACAGTATCTGTATTGGGGATTAGAAGATTTCTTCTAATCCTCAATCCACCACTCACAAACTGTCTTTGGAGAGGTCTTTGAGCCTGTGCAAGCCTCATTTTCTTTCTCTATAAATAGGATAAAAATGATTATACTTGCTTTGTATTTTTCACATTGTACTATTGTAATCAGCTAAGATAAGGTGTTCAAAGGCGGCTCGGCACCTGTGGCTCAAAGAGCTAAGGCGCCAGCCACGTACACCTGAGCTGGCGGGTTCGAATCCAGTCCGGGCCCGCCAAACAATGACGGCTGCAACCAAAAAATGGCCGGGCATTGTGGCGGGCACCTGTAGTCCCAGCTACTTGGGAGGCTGAGGCAGGAGACTCACTTGAGCCCAGGAATTGGAGGTTGCTGTGAGCTGTGATGCCACAGCACTCTATCCAGGGTGACAGCTTGAGGCCCTGCCTCAAAAAAAAAAAAAAAGCGTTCAAACGTGTTTGGGGAACTATAAATTATAATTGATATTTTTATATTTTTGCAATATATTCCCCATGTATTGCTACATTTAGTTATACACCACCATGGATATAAGTTATTTTTCAAGCTATTATTTTATATAGTCTTTTACATTGTAAACATGAGTCTTGGCATGATTCAATATATGATATGTGATCGGCAAATACACTTCCCAATGCATGGAATAGCGCCATTTAAATTGCACTTAAAGATAACCACATTGAGGGACGTAATTGTTTTTCTTTCAAAGGCAAAATTTAAAATGGCCTTAGAAAACACAGTAAGCAAGAAAAAAACAGAAGTAGGACAGTAATAAAATTGTTTCAGATTTGCACTTCACAGGACTCTAATGTCATGTAGTGAAATCATAAGTAGTGAATATATTTTCTCTAGCTATCTACACTGCTGTAAAGACACAGTGAAATATGTCTTTATCTTGTTTGATAGCACTTGGTAAATATTGTTCACTTAACAGACGTTATAAATTACTCACTGCCACACAGCAAAAAAGAAAGTCAGCCTTTACAACTATGAAGTAATCAAAGGCTATATTTAAAAACTTGGAGGCCATAGTCGTAAAATGTGATTTAACTGAGGATTTTATGGTATGCTCATGAACAAGTAAATCAGAAGCTCCAGTGTTTATCTCTGATAACTTCTGGTTTCACAACCCATCACCCAGAAATAAACTGCTATAATTAACCCCCAATCCATGGATTCCACAAGTAGTCCACAGATAATAAAAATGATAATGGATTCCCTACCTTTGGTGTCATTGAGGGGGCACTTTTTATCTTTCCTTCCCTGGTAAAATATCAGATCCCAGATCTTGAATGAGGGTCAGGGAAAGACGCCTTCTGAAATACTATAGATTTTAAAGTAACATGTTTATATAGGAAACATTTTGTTTCAAAAAAAAAACTGTCAAATTATTCAGGGAGCCTAAGCATAGTAAATCTTAATCCCCTTAAAGTTCTGCTGTTAAATGAAAAGAAGCAAGTTATCTAAGGAGTATTCTAAAATAGGCATCAGCTACCGTCTTCCAGAAAGCCAGAGAGGAAATGTTTCAGGCATGGTGGACACACAGTCTCTGTCACAACTACTGAACTCCTGGAAACAGCCACAAACAATATGTAACTGAACAAACACAGCTATCTTTCAGTTAAACATTATTGGTGGACACTGAAATTTGAATGACATAAATTTATCATGTGTGATAAAATATTTTTGTTTTGATTTTTGTCTGCCTTGTAAAAGTGTAAAACTGTGGCTTAGCTCACGAGCTGTACAAAAACAGGTGGCACGTAGGATTTGGCCCGAGGACTGCGGTTTGCTGACACTAAGTCATGGACAGTATTAGACTAACAGATAAGGGCCATTTTTCCTGGAATCTGTGAGTCCCTCTCCATTTTATCTAATTTATGGAAGATAAGAAAACCTGTGTCCTGCCACTGTTTAAGCTACAGCTATTATCACCAAAGCTAGATTGAACTACATGGTGAAAGTGTGTAAAGACTACAGGATACATAATAATCCAACACCCCCAAACCTCTCCTTGTTGTCTTTTCATAGTCACATCTTCTCACCTCCGATGCCCACACATGTAACTCCCAGCAACTCCTGTTCTTTCTTTCTATGGTATTGTCAGCTTTTTGAGAGGCACATAAGTGGAATTATGTAGTATGTAACCTTTGGGGGATTAACTTTCTTCACTAAGCCTAATGTCTCTGAAATTCATCCAAGTTATTGTGCACATGCTCTTCCTTTTTATTCTTGAGATACTTAGTATTCTATTACAAGCATGTTCCACAGTTAGTTTGTTCATTTACCCATTGAAAGACATTTGGGTTGTGTCCAATTATTGTTTTTTGTTTTTGTTTTTTTTTTTGAGACAGAGCCTCAAGCTGTCACCCTGGATAGAGTGCCATGGCATCACAGCTCACAGCAACCTCCAATTCTTGGGCTCAAGCGAGTCTCTTGCCTCCGCCTCCCAAGTAGCTGGGACTAAAGGCGCCCACCACAACGCCCGGCCATTTTTTGGT
>CAUYRH010118869.1:0-20472 GCA_963574655.1 Perodicticus potto
TGGGCGCCTGTAGTCCTAGCTACTTGGGAGGCGGAGGCAGGAGACTCGCTTGAGCCCAGGAATTGGAGATTGCTGTGAGCTGTGATGCCACGGCACTCTATCCAGGGTGACAGCTTGAGGCTCTGTCTCAAAAAAAAAAAAAAGTTAAACATGAGCTCACATTTTGCCTTAGTGGGTTCCATTCCTGGGTATTCATGCAAGAGAAATAAAAACATATGTGCACTCAAAAAATTATATTGGACATTCATAGCAGTTTTATTCATAGACATTAGATGTCCATGGATTAGAGATTTGATAAAAAACTGATACAATAGAAATAACTGTGGTATATCTCAGTGATGACAAACCAATGAACTGATGACGGCGATGCCAATGAAAAGGCGTTATGCCAGGCACAATAAGAAAACAAATGAAAAAAGCCAGGCACAAAAGATGCCAGGTTGAGCGGTTCCATTTATGTGACATTCTTGAAAGCAGAGCGGAAGTTTATAGGATCAAAGAGTGATGGGTGGGGATCATCCCCTAGAAAGGGCATGAGGGAACTTGGGAGGGTGATCAAATTGTTCTATAAATCGATTGCCTGGGCCACTGCAAACCATATACATTTTTTAAATTAAAATGTACATTAAAAAAGGGTCAGTTTTCATGATGTGACTTTTTTCTCAAAGCTGAAAAAGCATGTGTAAAATTACTATTATAAAAGTAAAACCAAACATCAGTTATTTGGATAAATGTAAATGCTTTGAAGTCTTCTATTACTGGATAAAAACTTTAATTCTTGATTAAGTAGCAGTTTTAACTGTAGTTATTATCTTAAAAAGACGATAATACCACCAAAAAGAAATTATAACTTTTAGAAATAAAACTTGTTAAGATGTCTCACAGATATGAAGACAGACATGGTGTGGTTATGTTAACTTCAGGGTAACTCAAATAGTAATATGATATAATATACTTAATTAGATAAAATTAATAATTTTAAATTGATATCCTTAATACCTGTAAGAGAAGGTAATGGCCAAGTTATTTTCCAGATGAAAAGCTCCCAAATATAAAAATTGATAGAGATATAAGATATGTTGGGAAGAGTTTCAGCTCTAAAAAGGCAAATCATATTGTTATTGACAAAAACAATTTTAAAAACATAGTATCAATAAATATCAAACCACATTTCTATCAAATTGAGTAAAAATGGATTTTCAAGTGTTCTTGAAAAAAACCCGTATAAATGATGGTATACTAGGGCATGAGAAAGCCTCTTAAACTCCAAACCATAAAACTTATATAGGTCCCACTTTTGACTGCGGCACTGTAAAACTTCATATCGGAAACAAACTTTTAAATATGAGGCTCGAAAGACTTCAGAATTAGAGGAGGGTAAAGAATTTTCCTAAATGCTTATTTAACCCAGAAGGAAATAAAAACGAAAGCGATAGCCTATTTTGCAAACAGCAGAAGAGGAACATTTCACATTGAAGTTTATGGAATGTGCCCAAAGCGCTCGCTGGAGATGTTTTAATAGCCTTCGATTCTTTCATTATTCAAAAACAGCGATGGTGATAAATGAATCTCCATTCAGTAATTGAAATGTGAACAACGGTCTGTCCCTAAGGAAAGCAGAAGGGAATTTCAAGTTAATAGCAGACGTCTGTGAAGTAAGAAAATAAAGAAAAACAAAGCCAAAAATATAAATTTTAATTTGTTACAAGTAACTAAAATACCATTTTAAATTAATTTTCGTTTATAAGATGGCAAACGGCCGTTAAATAATAATAAACCATGGCAGAAATGTTGCCTTTTCTATTGGTTATTGATCGTTGTCTCTTTCTGCTGGTCACTGGTGACCTAAGTTACTCATACCCACGTTCTTAGGGGCCCTCCAACCTGCCTGGTTCAGCAGCCCATGTTTTCCTCCCACCTCCCTTTGAAGTCCCTTTCTTCGTGTCCCTTCTCAATAATAAAGCAAAGTTTAGCTGGCATTTCTCAAAAAACAGATACCCATGTAATGTGGATTATCTCTTTGAATTCTCACAAGCTAGTGCTGTGATGATCTTTTTGCAGATGATGAATCTGAAAGCAGAGACTTCTTGGTGGGGGTGGGGAAGCAGGAATTGGGCCCCTGGGCCTGCCTCTGGGCCTGGGCTTTGAGCCCTCCCCAGGACAGGCCAACACGGAACATTCCACGCTGCTCTAACACACTGCTGGCCGGTCACGTGTTACCTAGTAACATGGGCAGCTTCAGCTTGAACTTGCAGGTCAACAGACTGTTAAGATGTTAGAGGCGCCAAGTGATTCTAGACAATAAGCAACTGAGAGATGAGCAGGGGAGAAAGATTAAAATAGGCGGAATTGGGGACAGGTGGGAATTGAGACCGGGCGACATGAATCTGGGAACAGCCGCTATGTTAACACATAGCTGATCGGCAGTTTTGCGCAGATCCATGTTACCTGATAGGTAACTGGTGACTGGTCAGCAAGGTGTTAAGACAGCGCTGACAGGCAATGGTGTCTTTGCCTCAAGGGAGATTTGCATTTATTGCTGCCAGTTGCTGGAGGTGCTGTCATTCCTAATCACTTTGAATTAAATTCTGCACTTGAGATCTGTCCCATTTGGTGGGTAGCTTGAGTTCAGACCACACACCGTAGTTGTGTGATACAACTGCAAGGTGCTAATTCTCAGGGAAGATCTCCCCACCCCCAACTCCCACTCCAGGGCCACCAAGGTAAAAGTCAGCACCTCTCCTGTTTTTCCTTTCTGTGTGGTGCAGTTTATTTCTAAATCTCCCTTATACAAAGAGAAAAGGATTGGGTGTGCTAACCATGCCAGAGTTCTCTCTTCTCGTGAAGCCAGGCCGCGGGCCTCCTGCCCCCCAGGACGGTAGCGGGAGTTCAACAGTTGCTTCCTTCTGGGCAGTACTCTGTTGCAAGAATTACTTAAACGTTCTGATTTTCTGATTTGGACTTGCTTTTAATTTTTCTAGTTTTGTTTTCACTCTGACTCAAGTTTTATACACACACACACCTGTGTGTTATTTCTTTCTAAAGAGTGTGCACTGTTAGGGTTCTTGGGGTTACCTGGTTCACCATGTTACCTGACTAGAAGCCTTCCCTCCCTCTCTGTCCCCTGGAACTCAGTTTACATTCTCAAGAAAACTGTCCTCAGCCCGCTGTTGTTAATATTTGGGTCCTCTGGCTAGGTTGTCCTGCCACCTGTGTTTTGACTGATCTTTATGCCACCTTCGGGAAGGAGGAACTTGCCCTTTCCCTTAAAGTTCACTGAAAGATCAGCTCACAATTAAGGCAGATTAATAAGAGAAAGGATGTATATACTATGTGAACAGGGAAAAATCACAGAGTGAGAACCCAGTTTTCTAATGGATTTCAGATATCTTTACACCGGCATGTCAAGGAGAGGAGGATTGAGGAAGACAGGGCATAAACAGTCACCAAAGAGGTTGCTAGGGACGGTGAATGGCTAGGGGCAGAAATAGGTAGACTTGTAGATTAACCTGGGAGACAGGTGTTCATAACCCAAATGATTTGCGCTCTGTCGACCTATGTTTCTGACCCCCATGTCTGAAATATTTTATATTTCAAAATTTTTTGAAATATAACTGGATGGGGGGAGGTGAGTCCATTGCTCCCTTTGACCTGATCAGGCCAGTTCAGTTTATGCAGATAGAGGAAAGTCCCCTCCAGTTTTCCTTGAGCTTTATTGGCCTTCAATTCAAAATATTTTTCATACTCGGGACTCATATTTTGGGGTAAAATTTCCTTAGCTCCTTCAGCCATTCATCACGGAGGACTTATTTGTTAAATACCTTTGATGTGTATTGGTCACATGTCTGACTGGTCTACGTGGTGTGAAGTTCATGTGGCGAGACCCTCTGCTCCTCCCTCTGGGGGCCTGTGAGCACGCACCTGCTCATAAACTCTGCTCCTCCCTCTGGGGGCCTGTGAGCATGCACGTGCTCATAACTAACTCTGACCTGGTATTTGTTTCTATTGTTTTGAGACAATGTCTCACTCTGTGTCCGGATAGAGTACAGTGGCATCCTCAAAGCTGCACAATATCACATCCCAGTGTTCAAGTGGTCCTCCTGCCTCATCCTTCTGATCAGCTGTAACTACAGGTTTGTGCTACCACACCTGGCTAAGTTTTTTTACTTTTTGTAGAGGCAGAGTCTCACTGGTGTCCAGGCCTCTAACCAGAGGTTTGAATGCAGAAGTCCTGGAGAGGATTCTGAGGTTTTTTGGACTCAGCAGGGGTGAGTCCCAGGAGCCGTTACCATTGTCTACTGTGAATATTAAAAAGAAAGCTTTATAATTTGTGTGCTGAGTATTTGCCAATGCCTGCTCAAAGAAGAATTTCCAACCTATTGAGAATGAATGGGAAAAAGGCATTGTGGTGAAGACTGAGCATTTGGGGAAAGATCAGATACCATCAGATATAAAAAATAAATGTTGTATTAATTAAAAGCCTGTGTTTAAGAAAAGGAGTATTAAACAAAACTGGAAGAAAAAATGAGAAACATGGGTCTAACCATGAGGAAATTTTTCAATGTAGTCAAGAGAAATGGGGAAAAAATTAAAGGAAAACTAGTAGATTTGATTAATTGGAATGGAAAAAAATCAAAAAGTAAATTCTGAATAAACAATCTAAACCAAAATTAAATGGCAAGTGATAGATTTGGAAAATTACATTCAAAACAGATCTAGTATATAATATATAAAGAGCTCTTAAAAATAAATAGGAAAAATAGAAAAATGAATAAGAATGAAAGAATTCACAAAAGAAATAAAAATGGTAAAATATATAGTAACATTACAACATTACTAAGTAGTCAAATAAATATGAAATTTTTTATATTTGAATGGCAAGAATTTCCAACTTTTGTTACTTATTGTTAACAAGGTTCCCCTCAGACCAACTCTCATAGAAGTGTCTACTTTCAGTGAATATCAGAATAGCCTTTCTTTTTAATATGATGGCAATATCTATCAAGATTCTTCAAAAAATACACAGGCTCTGTGATGCAAAAATCCTTTGCCCTGAGGAAACAGAGATGGAATCAAAGGATTTCATCAAGGTATTGTTTGTTTGCAATAGTGAACTTTAGCTACAACCTAAATCCCAACAGCAGAGAAAGGGCAGCGAGGTTGCTATACATCTTCCCAATGAGAAATTTGAAGCACTTCAAAATCATTTTTAAATACGATTTTTATTGATTTAATAACAAAGTTGAAAGTTGCTTGAATAAATAAAACAGGAAATATTTTGAAGTAATATTAAGTTAAAGGAAAAGACAAAACTACTCCCCCCCAAAGAAAATGGAAACACATCTATATAGTTATATAATTATGTTAAAAGGAAGATCATATGTCAATGTTTAATATCTTACCTCTGGGTACAGATAGTCTAGCATTTTTTCCTCCTATGATTGCATTTTACAAAAGCACAGTTTTTTTAAATGCATTTTTCCCTAGACTTTGAAAGGAACAGAGGGAGAGGAGAGAGAAGGTAATGACTTCACACAGATGGGTAACAGGAATAGAAACCCTGTGTGGGGCAGCCTGGCACATTCAGGGGCGTGGGTGCCTAGGACAGGATGGCACTCAGCCTGCCCGAGCCTTGAGTGTGAGCCAGGGATGCATGGGTAACAAGAGGCGTGCAGGTGACCTTCTAGTTAGAGAAAACTGAGAAACATCTGGTGCTTGGTGTGCATTAGGGCGCCACATTGGAGGTGTCTTCCTGGGACATGGGAAGGAGCATCCCGGGGAGAGGTCTGTGGGACTTGCTTTATTGACATCCTTTGATCTCCTCCCTGTATCCTCCACTGTGGTCAGTTTCCTCGTCTCCTGTGTGTGATCTAATATCATTTGGATGGCCTTTGGTGGCAAGTTTGCAAAAAGGGAATAATATGAGTAAAAGTAACTTGAAAAATCTATTTGTTTCTCTCATATAGCCATCTCGATGGCCACTTCGAGCTGGGAGGGAGCTAGGTAGTGTAACACACGTGGCTGGACATGTCCAGAGCAGGAAGTGCTCACATGTGTTGCCACATATCCCTTGGGGGCCAAATTGCCCCTGTATTAGAAACTGACGAAATTAGCGGTGGCCTCGATGTCTAGGCAGGCACTGTGATGCCTCGATGTCTAGGCAGGCACTGTGATGCTTTTGAAGGCAATGGGACAGAAAATTGAAGCTGCCGAAGTCAGAGACAAGTCGAATGGATTTATCTTTTTATTCCCAGCCAAACCAGTCGTAAGATGTTGTCTGCTCTGGATGGACATCTTAGTGTGGACCCAGTGATGATGGCTGTTCACAACTCTCTCTCCTCCTTTGGAACTCTGAGGGGCCAGATTCTTTGTTCTCTGATCAAACTGTGAAAAGCAAGCCAAATAAACAGAATATCTTTGAGGAAGAAACTTGAAAACATTTCAGGTTTTCATTCATTGTACCGTTTTGCCAACTTGAATTTGGAAGAAGGTGCCCATAGGTATTTAAATGTGAGTTTTCTTGCCTAACAACAATACAGGATGCTTTAGAACCCATTAATTCCATCTGTTTTCCATGATAAAGAGCAACACCAGGTGGTGATATCAGAAAGCGCTCAGCCTCATAACTGTGATTTTCCTGAAGGGCAGAAGGGGTAAGTTTTAACTCTACCACTTAGAAACTGTGCAATTGGACACAATTATGTTTTTAAGTCTTTGTTTCCTACTTGTAAAATGGAGATATGAATCCCTTACTTCCTTATTTCACAGGATTTTTTTTTTCAAGCATCAAATGAAATGCTAGGTGGATATTTGCATGATAAGCTAGCAAATGCTGCACATACCTTATTATTACTATCATCATCATCATCCCTATTATCATTTTTTAAAACGGACACCTTCGCAAACCGACCTACTAAACATCCTTTTGTATGTTCAACTCCCTTGGCTAAAGACCCATCTAACTAGGATATGTTCATTGGATTTAACCACTCAGCCAGGCTGAATTCAAGAACCCCAGTGGGTTTTAAATCTGCTCACTACTTGCTAAATAATATGTTTGAAGAGGAAATAGCCAGCAATGATCAACATCTTATTCACAGGGATAATAGCTTTGCCGAAACTCCCCGTTCTCATCCCCTGTTATTATTGATGTGGTGTTATTACTTAACGTACATTGTGTCCCAGAGTGCGCTTGTTGCTTTTACATTTTACACACACACACTACATAAGCCTTACCCTCCAAAATCAGCCATTATGAAGAAGGAGAGGGAGTCGCAAGGGTTGACAGTTGTGGTAAAGGACTAGCATCTCGAGCTCACTGGCTGTGATCAGGCTTTTATTCCACTTGTCACATAATGAAATATCCCTTCCTTCTAGATGCAGAATGAACCAGCAGCTCAGTTCTGTCAGGCACTCCGCCGGGTACTTCCCTGTACATCACCCTGTGTTCGGTCTCGCAGAACCAATAGGCAGCTTTGTGCCTGCCCTGCAGACGCAGAGCCTGAGATTTGGAGAAGAGATTTGGGATGACTCCATCCCAACTTGTGTTTCCAAACTCTGAGCACAGTGCTCCTGTCATTATCCCATGTCAATTCCAGATCAAGGATGCTTAAATATTCCCAGGGAATTTCAAACTTTTATCGTGCAGTAACTGAGCAATGTCTGTGCAAACAACAGAAAAGAATTCAAGTTACAAAGTTAAGCATAAAGTTGGATCTTGATTTCCCCCATTAGAATTTTTCCATTGGTCCATTTATCCCCAATTGTTGTGTACCTCAGGCTTGACTGTACATAAGAGTCATTTGGTAGGTATTAGTAACATAAAATAACATCCGGTGAAACGGTGCTGGGTGACACCCTAGGTTAACACATGAGCTTCGCTTGTCATTTTTATCAAACCAAAAGAAGCGGCAATACCAGGCCCCACCACTAGATGTCCTAGTCTAGTTTTTCTTAGTGGGCCCTCGTGACTCCATCATGCAGCCTGCCCTGGACTGTGTGTTTCCAGCCCGTCTTCATCAGTGTCTTAGAGAAGGACACCCAGACCGTGCTGGACCCTCCATGGTGTTCAAATGCTAACCATTAGTATTAGAAGGCTGAGGTTTTTCCCTAGCACACTCTTTAGGTGGTAAAGAAGAAAAGTTAAGAATCTGTCTTTAAGTCTTTTTGGATCTGGACATATTTTTTCAAGCTTCCCTTTCTGCTTTTCATTGTTGGTGTTAACAGTTTTCTGAACAGAATGTTACTGGCCACTTGCGGTCCTGTAAAGATTGGAGAAACGTTTGTACTGGGAAGGTACGTGACTCTTCCTTAGGTGAATTGATTATCACAGTGTTGGAGTGTTCATTTCTACCAAAAGTATGAGCTCGGGCGTTCTAGGAGTCACCTTTATCTCGTCTCATGTTACTTTCCATTTCCCGGCACAGTTTTGCTCCATCCCAAGTGTTCCGGTAAAGAATTTATATATAGCTTTCCCTGCCCCATGATCGTCTGAGAATCATATTAAGACTTTTGGAAAAAGACAAATCTCAGCTCCTGTAATTTCTCATAATTGTGTGATTTTTTCGATGTCTACTTTATGGGGTTATTATTTGAATTGAAAGATAAAATTTATCAATTGCTTTTGTATAGCATCTGTTGCATAGTGAGCATTCAACAAATATGATATTGTTACTGTAAATATAATAATCTCTCCATTTGAAGTGTGATCTTCTAAGAAGCAAGGACATTTTGCATTTGCTGTTCTTTCATTACTCTCTAGTCCAGAATTTGGCACACATCCTTGAATGTTTAGATCAATGAGTCACTTTTAGTATTAGGTGATTTTCTTTTTCTTTTTTTTTTTTTTCCTTTGGAACAGGGATTTAGAGCATTAGGAATTCCTTTGATCTGTAGCCAAATCCCCAGGTGGAAGTAAAGGCATAATAGAATTATCTTGTACCAAGTACCATCCTCTGTATTTCTAAGGGTGACATTCTTCCCCTTCTGCATTCTCATGTATGATAAATTTGAAATCTAGGTAGGTTAGATAGCTATCTGCAAAGTCTGGTTTCCTTGACAACCATCATATTAAATGGTAAGGGCCTGTGATAGGGGGGATGAGTGTCCAGATAGCTATAGTTTAAGTCTTCTGAAGCAAGGCTTCAGGAGTAAGGTTGAAATATTTGAAATTGTTGCAAGACCTTTGGTTAATGTTTGTGAGATGTATTACAAGAGCTGAGTGAAGCCATCATCTGTTCAGGGTGACCACACTCATTTTGGTTGTCAGCCAGAAAAAAATTCAGACTGCCACTGATAAGATTTGCCTATGAGTCTTTTTACTTGACCAAGAGAGTTTTGCCTTCCACATGTTGTGAAAGAAAGACAAAAGCAATTTTTAAAGCAACCAGAAATTAGTTGTAGGGCTCCTCTGATTCATCCTCCTGAACCCTCTTTACCTGCTTGAGAGTTATTCCCATGTGTCCCACGCTTTTGGAGTGAAATTCACCTGCAAAGTGGATCTCTGCCACTGGAGAGCTTGTCACAGGTAAGGGCGTCACCTACAAAGTGCTACAAAGCCCTCTGAAAATGGAGAGCAAAGTGCCTCATTAATGCAGAACAGAGTGGAGCCTCTTTAATTGCAGCCTACCCGGCTGCCCTTTAGGCAGCACCCTGTGAAGGAGGTGGTGAGAGTGGAAAGCAGGAGTGGGGTGAGACAGAGAGGAATTGCTCCCCAAATCTCCAGATGAACTTGACAACAGAGAAGTGTCTTTTCTGATTCAGCTGCCTTTGATTAAATTCATGCAGGCAGGAACAGCCATGTTCAGCAGGTGCTACTGCTTGGAATCAGGTTGTTGATGTGTTTGGGCGCTGTTGTACACGCCTGTACTTTGTGGCTGGTTTTCCGTTGTATGGTCTGTTAGAGCAGTATCTCTTCACTTCTTTTTAAAAAATTATTGCCCCACCCCGGCCTTTTAGACTCCCCCCAATTAACTTCCTTCCATGAGAGTTTAAGATCAAACCATTGGAATATCTTTTCTTCTTCCATAAGAACCCATTTTTGACCCTTTTAAGAATGTATGTGGCCAAGTGTGGTGGCTCACTCGTATAATCCCAGCACTTTGGGAGGCCTAAGTGGGAGGACTGCTTGGGGCCAAGAATTTGAGACCAGCCTGGACAATACAAGATCCCATAAAATATCCAGGAGTGGTGGCACATGCCTGTAGTCCCAGCCACTCAGGAGGCTGAGGTGGGCAGATTGCTTGAACCCAAGAGTTCAGGTCTTTAGTACTGAGCTAAGGTTCAGTCACTGGACTTCAGCTTAGGTGACAATGAGACCCTTTGTACAAAAAAAAAAAAATGCATGCAGTAATAGGGTACATGTATGGTAATAAGGAAACAAAAGTCTTTTATTCCCTCCTTACATTTGACAGCAGAATGATTATCCATTTTTAGCACTTTCAGCAGGAGTTAAATATAATTATATACATGTATATAAACATACCTACACACACACACACACACAGCCAGCCCTCTGTAGCTGGGGGCTCTGAATTCACAGATGCAACCAACTGAGGATCAAAAACATTTGGAAAAAAATATAGATAGTCGTGTCTGTACTGAACATGTATAGATTTATTTAATTGTCATAGTTTCCTACACAATAAGACCTATTTCCAGAGCATTTCCATTACTTTAGAGCAGTGGTTCTCAACCTTCCTAATGCTGGGGCCCTTTAATACAGTTCCTATGGGTTGTGACCCACAGGTTGAGAACCGCTGCATTGGAGTATTACAGGTAATCTAGAGATGATAAGTACACAGGAGGATGTTAGTAGGTTTATGCAAATACTGTGCCATTTATATGAAGGACTTGAGCTTGTGTGGGTTTCAGTGTCCTCAGGGGTCTTGCAACCGGTCCCCCGTGGGTACTGAGGAAGGACTACACACACCTGTGTGCAAACACACACATCCATGTACATACATGCAACTTGCAGTTAGAGTTGGGGGATCTAGCGTAACCTGGTCATCCTTTCTCTAGGCCATACTATTGTGCCCCAGTTGCCAGAGATGTCTTTACACATAGGCATATATGCATGACTAGACTATGGCAGGCACTGTTAAAACACTGTGCTATCTTAGAACTAGAACACCAAAGCCACCTATATGTCTTTGCCATCCCATCCTCCAGTCTCTCCCTTCCCACTGCCTATCAGGGTAAACCACCATGCTGAATGCTGTGTTAATGCCTTTTGAAATCATTCCTTGTATCTCCGCAAACTGTACTGTTATTCCCCTCAAGCAGTCACTTGGCACAGAGCCTCAGCCCCAGAAGCCTCTGAATAAGGTGTTGGATGGGCGAACGAGTGAATGATGAATAAATGATGAAACAGGTTCCCCCCTCAGGAGGAGTGGTTCTCAGTAAGCGTTGTTTGTGTGAACGTATTGTTTTACTTCTTCAAAGCTGTTCGTGGAGTGCATTCTGGGTCAGACTCCGTGCTAAGGATGCATACGTAAATACATACTGTGCACTATAATAAGAAGAATTGCAACTTCGAAAAATATGAAGTCCAGGCTACACAGGAGCTAATGCAATTTTCCCCTTAGTGCATTGAAAAATCTAATAGTTAAGAAGGCAGCTATATTTCAGGAAATTAAACTACTGAAACAGTCCAGTTCACAAATCAGAAATCCCAGTGCTTTGAAATGCTCCGTTTTGTAACATAAAGTACTGAGGGGTGTTCAGGCAATCCGGAAATGCTCCAGTGACCCGTCCCCTGCAGCTTTGCAATGCTAAATTGATGAGAGGGGAAGGGGTTTGTGTCACCGATGTGAGGAGGGATGTGTTTGTGGGTCCATGATCACCTTCACCTTAACCCCTTATGCCTGTGTTATCATTCTAGAATTGCTTATGTTTGTGGAAGATGATTTTCTCAGTAGAATTCTGAATAATGAGCATTTTAAATGGAAGCCAGCGAATCTTATTTTAGGCTAGGGTTGTTTGCTCTGAATAAATGTTCACTGATGCTCAGGGGAGATTGCTGTCACCTGCCAAGACCGGCGTCGAAGCTCTCACAAGGTTTCCTTTTAATGTGGGAAGACGTGGCATATGTAATTCTGCTCTCCTATTGATGCTGGTTACTAAGAATTTCGCTGTAGCTGACCCAGAGCTGCTTTTATTGAAACAGGATTTCTAAGTTTAAAAAAAAGTCCAGCCAGTAAACCTTTTCGATTTCGACCTATGAGGTATATGAGTCCTGAAAGAACTCCTAATCTTACATCAACACTTTCTTTTATTAATCTTTGAGAAAGGTATTCTCTCCCTGTAGATCCAACAAAGTATCAGTTTCAGGTGGGACACGTACTTGTGGTGGAGCTACCTTGTGACTTGTTACTGAAAGATAAGTTGGTTATTGATCTAAGATAAACGATTCATCCAGGAAGGCCTTGAGAAAGACTGTGTTGTGTGACTGTTCACTTGCATTTCTTAGAGTGTAATCTGAGGGCACCTGTTTGGAATGACCTAGCATGCTGCTTAAAAATACATATTTCTGGGCCCTGACCAAGGCCTTAAGAATCATAACACCTCTTGGTATTACTGTAGGTATCTGCATTTTCCTTAGGCTTCCTCTAAGGTTCTGATACCTCTCAGCCACCTTCTGTTACTCTTTTCTCCAGAAGTCTAGAATGTATTCCAAAAATACAGATGAGATCACATCTCTTTACTAATAAAAGGTTTTTTTGGTTTTCCCCACCATCACTAAAATAATTGAGTAGTGCTCTTAAACATGGACTGCAATATTCTCCAGCCATAACCCTTTCTAGGCTTTCCGTATTCTTCTCCATCATTTCCAACTCCAGCCTTTACCACTAAGTATATTAGACTGTAGTTGTGTCACACAGACCGTTGTTTGTGTCTCTGTGACTTCGTGGATGCTAACACTTCTCCTGTTATACTTCTATTCCAATATTCTGGCCTTTCAACTCAAGTTTTCAAGACCAAATTTTAGGCTCATCTCTTCCCGACATTTCTATCTGCTTATTCTCTTTCCTTTCTTTCCACTCCTCTTGCAGGGATGGGGAATCAGTGGCCTTGAGACCACATGTGGCCTTCTAGATCCTTGATTACAGCTTTTTGACTGACTCCAAATTTTGCAGATCAAACCCTTTTATTCAAAAGGATGCAACAGAGAAAAATGAAGCTCTTCTTGCCTCCTTTGGTGTTTGAAAAAGAAAAATTTGAAATCAGAAGGCTGCAGGCTCCCTGTACCCCTCCCCCCTCCTTCCCTCCTTCCCTGCTGCTGGACAGTAGGGTCCACATCCATGGACTCAACCAACTGAGGACTGAACGTATTTGGAAAAAAAAGGATAGTTGCATATATACTGAACATATACAGGCATTTTTCTTATCATTATTCCCTAAACAATACAATAGAACAACTATTTACATGGTTTTTACATTGAATTAGATATTGTAAGTAATCTAGAAATGATTTAAGGAATACAAGAGGGTGTGCATAGGTTATGTGCAAATACTATACCATTTTATATCAGGAACTTGAGCATCTGTGGATTTCGTTATTCAAGGGGAGCCCTGTAACCAATCTCCCATAGATACCAAGGAGGCTGTCCTTGGCGTTTATCACAATCCAGTTCGTACTGTTCTATAATTACAGATGTGATAGCTAATTTCCAAGATGGCACACAGTAGTCCCCATCTCCCAGTGTTCATTCACACCCTTGGCTTGCCCCTCTGAACAGTGAATGAGCTGACCCATGCAACTAAGAAGACATTGCAGAAATGCCGCCGTGGTGACTTCTGAGGCCAAGTCATCACAGACATCCCAGCTTCCACCTTGCTTTCTCTCGGCCCACTCACTCTGGGTTAGCCAGCTGCTGTGTTGTAAAGACACACAGGCGTCCCTATGGGGCGGTCCATGTGGCAAGGAACTGAGGTGTCCTTTTAACAGCCAGTGTCAGCTGCTGGGGACGTTTCGGGGAGCCATCCTAGAGGTAGATCTTGCACCCTAAAGCAAATAGTCAGATGACTGACCCAGCTGACTTCTTGATGGCAGTCTCATGAGAAATCCAGAGCAAGAACCATTCAGCTGCTGTGCTCCCGGATTCCTGATGCACAGGAACCATGGGGGATGACAAATGACAGTTGCTGTTTTCAGCTGCTGCGTTTTGAGGTAACTCGTTATGCAATAATGGATGACAAACACCCACTGGACCATGACTCCACGGGAGCACCAACCGTGTTTTATTCATGATGGGCCTCGCCCCTCCCCCTCCTCAGACCTGGCCCATGTTAAGTGTTCCATAAATGTTTATTTAAATGATCTCAACAGAACTAAACTGTAGTTTCTCTTGTGAATATTTGTGAATATTTACCCTTGCCAGCCAGGGTAAACACAGATGCATTTGTTTTGTTTTGTTTTTTTGAGGCAGAGTTTCACTTGTTACCTGGGCTAGGGTGCTGTGGTATCATCATAGCTCACAGCAACCTCAAACTCTTGGGCTCAAGTGACCCTCTTGCTTCAGGCTCCCAAAAAACTGGGACAAGCATGCACCATGACCCCTGGCTGGTTTTCTTTTTTTTTTTTCAGGTTTGTTGTTGTTGTTGTTTTTTGTTGAGACAGAGCCACACCCTACGCCCTGAGTAGAGTGCAGTGGCATCATAGCTCACTGCAACCTCATACTCGGGCTGTGGGCATCCTGCTACCTCAGCCTCTGGAAGCGGGGATCTCACTCTTGCCCAGGGTGGTTTGAGCTCGGCCAATCCAGCTGTTTTGGCCTCCTAGAGTTCTAGGATTAGAGGCATGAGACACAGGGCCAGGCACAATGCTTTAATGAATGTGAAACAATATTAACAATCAGCAATCATAGCTGACGTTTATATGTAACACCACACTCCCATGGCCTATGTGCTGTAAGTATCCACATTTTACAGATGAAAAAAACCGAGGTGTATAAGGATTTAATTGCTTGTCCAGAGTGACCCAGCTAGTAAACCCAGGAAGCCAGGATTCAAAGCTAGGCAGATTCCAGAGCGCGTGTTATTAACCGTTTTAAAAGTTCACATTGCAGGGTGGCACTTGTGGCTCAGTGAGTAGGGCACCGGCTCTATATACTGAGGGTGGCGGGTTCAAACTCGGCCCAGCCAAACTGCAACAACAACAAAAAAAGCAGGGCATTGTAGTGGGCGCCTGTAGTCCCAGCTACTCAGGAAGCCTAAGCCCCAAGGGCTGGAGGTTGTTGTGAGCTGTGACTCTGCGGCACTCTACTGAGGGCAACAAAGTGAGACTCCGTCCCTAAAAATAAATAAATAAAATGAAAGTTCACATTGAACCCTTATCATGTGGCATGCACTGTGCCAGGCACCTTGGTTCTCCTACCTCATTTAATGCTTTTTCAAACCTTAGACAATGCATATTATTTTATCTATTTTCTAGGTGAGAAGATTGATGATTAGAGAAGTGACCTTGCCAAGGTGGTGGTGGTGGAGTCTGAATTTTTAATCTGTCCAAACTCATGTTCATTTGGAGACTCTCCTCTGAGGCATCCCCCAGAGTCTCTGCCCCACCTGAGCCCCCCCCACCCCGCCTTCCTTTCCTCCACAATTATACTCTGAATATACAGGTTGGTTGCCAAGACAACCACTCAGAAACAAGATGAAAGGCAAATGTCTTTTCAAACCTTGTGTAGCTGGGTGACTTCTTTTTTTTAATTTTTAAAAATGTGTCAAGGTGATTTATAATCCACAGCCAAATGTTGAGATGGGTAAGAAATCTATTTTGGGCAATAAATATTTTCAGTATGACGAAGGAAAAGCTTACAGACTACAAACATAGTAACTCCGTAGGAAGGAATCTGGGATAGGGTGCTAGCCCCCCTATTTTACGTATGAGAAAATTAAGGCCCAGAGAAATCACAGTGGGCCTGAGGGAGAACAGAGGGGAAGACAAGCAGGGTATGGAGAGTGGGGGACTAAAAGTTGGGGTGAGGGAAAGGACCCCCAGACTTTGGGTACTAGTGTGATAATGCCCAGCCTCTAAGCCTGTTAGGAGGGGTTGGAATGCAGAGCTCTCACCACCATACCTGCAACCTTTAGAGGTCCGTCTGCTGTCCAGCCCTCCACCTCTGTTCATGCCACTATTCTGGTCAGGTCTTCTGAGTAATTTTTCTGTGGACCACCCAGCATCAGATGGAAATAGAAATTCCCCTTAGGGTCCACTGAGTTACTTGAAACTTCAGGAAGGTAAATTTCGCTTTGAGAACGTTTCTCCAACATCCCCTTACATAAAACCCTCAAAACCCCCGTGTGCTCCTTTATCTAAGAGCATTAGATGGTAATCTCGGGCATGATTGCATTTTTGCTAATTAAAGCTTAGACCATGCTGCTTAGACTTATTAACAGCCATCGTAAGGATGATAGTCTGTCCGTTAAAATAAGCCCAACTTTCATTTTTGTTGCTGTTTTAATTACGCAAACCCTGTGGCATGTGTGTAATGATGAAGAGCCTGGGGGGATCCTGCTGCTTGGCCAGGTGTTGTCACCTGTGTGGGTGTCACCCTCCGGGTTTGGTCATCCTTTCTGAGGAGGCTCTTTTCACCTTATGTCCCTGTGTTACATGGGTGGCTACTCCCACCCACCTTCCTCTTCCTCAAACCCAGAATGTGCTGTCCGATTTAGAGACCTACCAGAGGGGCTTTGCATTTTCCAAATTTCAATTAGAGATTTTGATAATCGAACATAGGAGAAGGTGTTAAATGGCTTATGTCCCTGATAAAACCACCTCTGTTCCTGATTTCCCCTTTACTGTCAAAGGTACCATAACTCTCTGCTTTTTATTTATTTTTTTTTTTTTTGAGATAGTCTCACTCTTTTGCCCTTGGTACAATAGAGTGATGTGGTGTCATAGCTCACAGCAACCTTCAACTCTTCCACTCAAGCAATCTTCTTGCCTCAGTTTTTCTATTTTTAGAGACGTGGTCTCGCTCTGGCTCAGGTTGGTCTCGAACTCCTGAGCTCAGGAGATCTACCTTCCTTGGCCTCCCAAAGTGCCAGGATTACTGGCCTGAGCCACCGTGCCTGGCCTACTCTCTGCTTTTGTCAGTCTCAAAAACACGTCATCTGAGCTGTGATGGTGCTGACAGACGTCCATTGGCCGAACCAAAGTGGGCTTAGCAGAGGCCCCTGAGGACCCAGCATGCAGTCAGATGGATAGGATCCTCCTACCAGTATATGAACTGCATTCTGTAAGCCCCCATTCTGCAGATAAGAAAACTAGGACCCTTGTAGGCTAAGTGATTTGCCTGAGGTCAACCAGTTCTAACCCCAAACTGCACCTCTCTGTTGCCCCCTCCTGACCCACCCCTTGAGTGGTTATGGACACTTCTAGGTGAGAAAAACCGCAGAGGTAGGAAGTGAACCTAGGCACCTGGGCATGGCTGACTGCCTGGTCATGCTTAGTCATGAGACTGTTTTTGAGTAATTACTATATGGTTGCCACAGTGGAAAAAGACATCGTCCCTGCCTCAAGGAGCTGCAGTCAAGTGCCGGCGAGAGACATGGAAAATTAAACACAGTGTGACACCTTGGTGTGCTAAGGAAGGGAACCAGCTTGCTTGGGGAGCCCAAACCCAGCCTGGGGCGGTGGAGAGGTGGTGACAGGGAGGCAGTGACTGCTCAAGTGAGACTGGTGGGAATAGCAGAGTGTGGACAGAGGAGTAAAGCATGCCAAACACACTGCCAGGGCTCAGAGGGGGAACCTTTTGTCATAAACCTGTTTTCACACGTACTTTCTCCCAGATTCCTTGTTTTCTACCCTTTACTGGGGCTTTCTTTCTGCATATGAGCTCACCCGAGTGCCTCCTTTACTTCTAATGAACATGTGGACTTGCTTGATTATGTATTAAGTTGGGGACCTGGAGTGACATTCAGGCCTGGGCTCACGTTGAGATTAATTTATTCTTGTAGTCTTCCTGTTCGGCCATGCATCCGAGAGCCTCACATGTGTGTTAAAAATAAAGCTGAGAGTCAGGGCGATCTAATTAGATGGCTTAACCCAACACTCTGGTGTTCAGTCTACACCAAGCTCTCCTGCTTTGATGGTAACCAAAATAGATGAATAAGTTAATCAAAGGTCTGATTAAATAGCACAGCTCTGCGGCATGGGCTGGTGATTGCCAAGCTTCAGTTCAAGGCAAATTGTCAGGGGAGAAAAGAAACTGAGCTAAGTTCCAAAGGCCAGTGCTTTCATGAGGAAGAGTTTTGTAAAGCACACTGGAGGGAATTACGCACGAAGTCCTCAGATCTTAAGGTGACAGCTAGTCAGGAAGCTAACTCCAAAAGAAGGATAATGCGTCTGGGGAAAGAACACAAACCTTCCCCTGGCAGATTCTGACTTTAGCTTTCTATCTTGCTTGGTGGGGGATTCTAGACAAATGACTGTCCTTCCTGTGCCTGGCTGCCCTTGATCTGTTCCTCCATCCGTCCATTCCAGACATGTATTTTGTCCCTAGTACATACAAGGCATTACCTTTGATCATCACTTGTTTATGTCCTGTATCAACAGTTTGACTCTGCTGGTTGTATGAGGTTTAACCCTCCAGATCTTTCACCCCCTTTGTGCCACAGGAGGCTAGGGTATAAAGACTGTGTCCCCCCTCTCACTTGTCCTCTGGCTTCTGTTTGGGTTGGCCTGAGGGACACCCTCCCGGGAGATCAGTTGGCAGGAGCAGAACGAAGCTGAGATATTTTTCCCTGTTCCCTGGGTGGCCACACGTAGCCCACGCCACACTACCGAAGGTTGCTGCCCCTGCCCGAATAACGGCATGGTCCATGTCACTGCCCCTAGTTCTGTATACGTTTACGTAAATACTCCAGGTTAAAGTTTTCTTAGACTCCCCACGTTTGAATGTGCTGTTTCCAGCCACATCCTGACTGATACAAGTAAGTAACTGCCATTTATAAATGGTAGAAACTCTGAAAGGCCTTGCAAACATTAGGTACCATGGTAATTAAGTATTGCTACCAGAATCTGAGTCCAGCTTTGACTCCAGAACCTAAACTTCCGTGCCCTGCTATGTCCCAGAGACCCTTGCATCCAGCATGAAGCTCTGAAAGTGACATTGGTATCTAAATGCCACAAACAACATGGGGGGCTCAGGAAAGGGGGCAAGAACGTATGTTTACTGAGTGTTCTTTGAACACTCTTTGAACCTGAGTGTATCAGGTTCTGGAGTCCCGCACACCTTTAAGTTCTGCATCAGCCCTGTGATGTAGGCATCATCTTCATTTTATTAAGAAACTGAGGCTCAGAGAGATCAAATGCTAGAGCCTAGATTTGGTCTCCTGTCCCCTTCCCCTCCTCCACGCTGCCTGGGGACAAGGTGATGGAGAATACAGATGTGGTGACTAGCTCTGTCCATCAGCGTGTTTTCTTTTGGGGTCGAAACTATGTTCATGTAAGCAAAGGATGGCTGGAAAACTGTGAACATGGAGTCTCTAAAACAATGTCGTCAGATAAACGTTGATGATGAACGCTGAAGGTGGAGTGGGTTGGAGGCACGGAGCTGGTCACACGAGTGAGCCTGGGGAGTCCTTCCTCACTGTGGTCCAACCTCGGTGGCTGATGCTCGGTTTCCCCACTGTCACTGATCAACCAGATTATGGTATGTCTGAAATGAACCTGGTGCAGTAGTAATTGTTCCTTTTAAGAAGTTGGAAAGAATGATAGTTAAATTAACTAACGTGTGTGTGTGTGTGTGTGTGTGTATACACATAAATATTTGTGTTCACAGAGAGAGAAAGATACTCTGATCATACCTTAATGATGACTACTCGTAATTTGATACCTTGCTTCTATTTCTTCTTTGCCTGCCTAAATTTGGGTGGAGGTGTACAAATGCTGTTTGACCATACATATTTGTTTTTAGACAAAAGCGGTTTTAACCTTACTTTTCCCCTCTTATCATCATGTGCAGATTTCTTTGCTTGCACCTTAATCTGCATTGTTTTAAGCCGTTACACATATATGCTCCCAGATAAATGCATCCTGATTTAATTAATTGTTGGATGTTGGGGCATTTGATTGGTTACTGTTTCTTTACTTTTACAACATGGTGATCAACATCTTTGGGAATCAGGCTTCAGTTTCTTGTTTTTAAATTTGACTCTTTTTCTTTTCCTTTTATTAAGTCATATACACGTAGATCGTGAATACATTTATGCATTTGTGGGGTACACTGTTTTGCTTTTTTTTTACAATTTGGAGTGCTTACATCAAACTAATTAATATACCTTTCACCTCATTTACTTAATTATTGTGTTAGACATTTATGTTCTACACTTGATAGATTTGACTTCTATCCTTGCAATATGCTCCATAGGTGTGGTCCCACGCTTTACCCTCCCTCTATCAAACCATCCCCTCCCCTCCCATTCCCGTCCACTTCTCTCCTTCATCCTGGGCTATAGTTGTGATCT
>CAUYRH010118873.1:0-24844 GCA_963574655.1 Perodicticus potto
AGGAGAAGTGCAAGTTTTCATGGCATGTGACAAAGATATGTGGAAAACAGCACAATGACCTAGTGACAGCTGAAGAAAAGTTAGTAAATATATGCTCTCTCTTAAACTTAAGGCATGAAACTATAAAAATACTAGAAGAAAATGTAGGGAGCACTCTTGAAAGCATCGGCCTGGGTGAATACTTCATGTGGAGGACCCCCAAAGCAATGGATCAAATATGTTAAGCTGATCAAGCTCATCCAGATTTTCTGCAGAAAGAATGTAGCAGAAGTTGGTGCAGTTCAGAATAGGATGGATTTCAACCATCCCATCAGTAGCTATTAGATAATAACTGGCCAGTCCAGGGTACAAAAGCCCAATACTCTTTCCTCAAAGCTGGACAAATTCCATGGTGCAATTTATACTTAAGAGCTTCCCAAAGGATCAGCCTGAGGCTAGAAGGGATCTGAACCCATGTATCTGCTGCTCTTTCCTTCTCCCTAATCTGCTTTTCTCACCCTTAGATTTCTCCATGGAAATCTCCTTTGACAAATTGTTTGCACAGAAATCCCTGTCTTGTTATCTTATTTTAAGAAATAAAACCTAAGACAGATCACTTTCAAATTAGAATGGAAGGGATAAATTTTGTGCATTGACAATAAATATTTGGAAATAATATTAATAGCAGATAAGAATGCCATGGATGGTCAAAATGAAGAAGGAATAGAGATCTTGATTTTAAAGCAGTTGTTCTCTATCAGAAGAGACTTTTGCCCAACAGGAGATATTTCACAACATCTGGATATATTTTTCGTTATATCAAGTATGAGGGTGGGGGCAGATTCTACTAGCATCTAGTCCACAGAACCACGGGGAGCTGCTAAATGTTCCACAACCCGTCACAGCAAAGAATTTGCAGCCTAAAACGTCCATAGTGCTACTTCTGGTAAATGTTGTTGCAGACCCCACACACTCGTTAACTCTTTATGTGGGTCAATGTGCCTGGATAGTCCTTTTGTCACCTGACATTGGCCTTACTTCAATTTTAAAAAGAGTGTGCCCACTTGTGTTTCTCTAACTTCATTAATTTTTACTAAAGCCCTATAATTTAGAAGTAAAACAAAACAAAACATAAAACAACTCTACCCAAACATAGGTTGGAATGCATTTAGAAAACAGTTATAGGAGACTATTTGGTGGATCAAGTCAAAATTTTCGTTTTGAGCAAATATTTAATTTACTTCATTCTTTACTTCAAAGTACTTGTCTTTTTCTTCTCACTCACCAACTCCCACCCTTAGTGACATTTTTGTGTGAGAATAGGACCAACTCCTACCTACCTTGATTTTTTTTTAAGACAGAATATTTCTTTGTCACCTTTGGTAGAGTGCCATGGCATCAAAACTCACAGCGACCTCAAACTCTTGGGCTCTTGTAAGCCTCTTGCTTCAGCCTCCCAAGCAGGTGGGACTACAGGTGGCTACTACAACGTTTGGCTACTTTTTAGAGATGAGTTCTTGCTCTTGCTCAGACTGGTCTAGAACTCCTGATCTCAAGCAATCCACCCACCTGGGCCTCCCAGAGTGCTAGGTTTATAGGCGTAAACCACAACGCCCAGCCAGCTAGCTTGATTTGTATAATGTGCTTGCAATGCAATTATTTGGGGTGAATTTTGTGTTGTTTTATTGTGTTTTGTTTTTTGCCTGAAGTACAACGAAGTGATCACTTTTTGTTCTAACTGTCTTTATGTATTATATCTGTCTGAATATGTATGTATATATAGGAATATATGCATTCATACATATGTATTTATCATTTAAATTAATAGTTAGGTTTGCTAATATTAATATTCCATTTTAGAAAGGAGAAGTAGTATTAAGGTTGACATTCCATTTTGTTACAGTGGAGCTGATACATCTTTTATGTGTATTCTTGGTAATGTTGGATTTGCTGACCATGTGCCCCAAAAGCAACAGTGGATGTGATTTCTACTACATTGCTTTTTGTCTGTGACAATGCCCAGTCTCATTGTGTTTGAAAAATATATCATTCACATCATCCCATCTGCACGGGTGTTTTGAAAATCAGCTGACTCCTTTTTTGTGTTGGTTTTGAATCCATCTGCTTGCTCCAGTGTAATGAGATTCCTTTACATTATATGAACAACAGCTGACAGAGGTGGAGCTGTTAGACCAGCAGCTAACAGCTTCCTTGTTGCTCAGTAAGAAGGCAGAATCCAGGAGAAGCTTGGTTTGCGGGAAGTGGGGCACTGCGGTGGCAGCTCAGGCAAATTTCATCTGTAAAAATCCTGGTTTGCACAAATGCTGAATAATGGACATTTATAGAAAATAATTCTTCATTTTGTGGATTTTATGATAAAGTTTCTTTAAATTACATTACCCCAAGTACATTTACAATGTAACTTAATTTTTAAAAAAGAAAAAAAAAGGTAAAAGTCATACAGAACATTCCAGGAAATGGTTCTTTTGAACTAAAATTGTAAATCATAGGCAATGTTAGGAGAGAGCTTATTGATTATACAGCTTAAATTCTAACATTTTAGCTCTGAGGGAAAGTATTTAAAGAAGTGGAGTATCAAATATTCCAGACTCTTTCAACCTCACGGAAACTCTCATTTGAAAACTTCACTGTTACAAAGACATAGTCAAATACCTATAAGGCTTTGGCCTGGGCTAACAATGACTTTTCTTTACAGAGATTACTTTTCTTTGGAGGATTTGCATGGACATTGTTGAATCTGAGAATCACAACTCCCTAAGGACCATCTCACAACTCCTAAGTCTGTTATTAACCTCAATGCCAAAATCATCAGCCTTTCTGGGGAAATAATCAATCAACCTGATGGTTCAATAAATGCTGTTAAATCGCATTGAACCACATTTGCTCACCCATCCAATCCACTGTGATAGACTCTGGGGATAGCATGGTGAAAACATACTGAGTTTTAAGTAGACCAGATACTCTCTTGATGGGTCTTTGTCACACAATTCTAATACAAACACTGGGAAAGGCCTTAGCCCTCCAAAACACTTGCCTCATCTGCTCTCTGAAGCTTGAAATTCTTTGAACAGTAATGGGCATCCTTAGGAGGCAACGAGTCCTACAGAAAACCAAGTTCTTCAAGTATTTAACTAAGATGAAGAGTGAGGATTGATTCAAGTATTAGGGCAAAAGCTAGATATCCACTGTCTTGGACCTCAGCAGTGCTTGTCTGCCTTATAACTTATCTTTCCTCTTTCTAGCAACAGACACAGACTACCTGAGGGTGGGGGTTATCCAGAAGCCAGCCTGAGCTACATGGAATGTCTCCATCCCTTAACCATGTTTATTTACCCAAGGATGAGCTCATGACCCACTTTGAACTATCTTGATCTTGCCAAGGCATTGCTTAGGACTTTTAATCAGAGATCTGGAATTTTTTCTGATCCCAGAGCAGTCAGTAACTCTACTCCTTGCCAGAAAGGCTATCTCCAAACTCCAGTCCATTTTGTGAAGAGTAGTATAAAGGAGGTAGGGAGCAGGGAGATTTTAACCTCCTGGTTTTGTTTGTTTGTTTTTTTCTGTTGAGGATGTAGATGCAGTATGTTTCTGAAAGAGTTTTCAAAAAACTTTTTTTCTAAAATTGCATCAGTCAATTTGCTTCTGCATATTGCCTTTTTAAAGTAACTCTGAGAGATTTGGGGTGGGGGACTGTCTGGGTGGATAGGTCAAGGGCAAATTTGAGGGTAATTCTGGCCACAGGAGTAGGAGAAGGCACATATTCACTTCTTATTTTTGCAGCCATTCATACACACAGGAAATGGATGTTCTTGGTCATGAACAAAAAGCCTTTAGTTCTCTGCCAGGAAGGACTATAGGTAATGCATTCACCTTATGGAGGAAGTGACTCTCTCATCTCCCCAGTTAATCCTATTACCTGCTCACTGAATCATGAAGGCCCTTTTATGGGGGCAAGTCACGTTTTAGAGGAAGCAGGAAAAGGGTGTTCAACATGAATATTTGTCTAAGAGCATGATCTCCCCATCACCCCTCCTTCCTAACAAAGCACCTCAGTAGCCTTTGCACCTGGAGACAGGTGGTTCCATTTGGAGTCCCAAATGCAAGGCTGGCGGGCAAGGAGGAAAGTAGCTCTCTTAAAACAAGCCTTGACTAGGATGGCGCATGTTATTTGGTCTAATAAGGCTAATCACTTATTTGGTAATTATGGGAATTGTTTTGCTACATTTCTAATTTTTTATTGTCTGATGTGAAAGCAGCAGTAGGTAGACCGATTGTTATAGGAAGCCATCTTTCTGTAAGTGCAACCAAGCTGAGAAGGAGGCCAATCCCATCATCGGCAGAACAATCCCTGATGTTGTTACAGACCTATGAGACAGACATGCCTGAATTCCACCTTGATATAGGTTATCTAAAAATCCATTTCCTAACTTTCAAGGCAGTTAGAGAAGGTTTTTATTGATACTTGTAACGAATTTTTTCAAATTAGAAAAGAAATGCTATTTAGATACAAAAAGAAATCATTGTTTTTTGCAATCAGATTTTAACATGAGAAAGAGAAAATAAAGGAATATTCAAGCACCCAGGATGACAAACAGGAAGAGTAGAAGGGAGAACTGAAAGGTCACAGAAAGTGAAGACCAGCCCAGCTTAAAGAAAAATTTATTGAATTCACAATCTCTCCATGAGCTGTTTTAAAGAAGGCTAATTCTAGAAGAGAAGGTGGCTTCTTTTATTCAACATGCTTTTTACTTTTAATCCCCATTATGTACTAAGTCAATGGAAATATAAAGATTAGCACAACACATACTTTGCCATCTTAGATATTATAAAACTTTTATTATAACTTTTATTTATTATAAAAGTTAATAATATATGAAATATTAATTAGCTCCTTCCAATTATATTACCTCATCTCATCCTTAGAATAACCCTGTGGGCATGTATGCACATATTTCTCCATTTTATAGGAAGGAATCAGAAACTCAGGTCTCTCCAGTCATATAAAAAGCAGTCAGCCTGCTTCACATCAATCCAGTCTTATCTCCTACACTATAGATTAAGACTAACCATCCCAATCGGTTTAGATATTACAGTCCCATTTTGTAGAGGAAAATTTTAGATGATGCAACGATAATAGGATTCTCCTAAGAATCAAAGTTCTGAATTACATAAGAAAAGGAAGTAATACTTTGACAAGACAAAGTTGTTCGTTTGTTAGATGGCTAGAAAAGATTTAAAGCATGTTTTGCAGCCACAGAGTTACAAGAAGGTAAATGGCTTAAAGTGAGATTGAATTCATGAGCTCTAGATTCTAATGGCTGAGCGCTGGTCAGAACCAGCACGTCCTGCTGTCTGGAAAAGGACCAGAATGAATCCTTTGCTTCTTAATGGTGCCTCATCTTTTCTGAGTAGAGGCGGAAGACACGACTTTGAATCACAATTTGTAAGAGCCCTTAATGTACTAAATGTCAGAGAATGAGTGCTGTCTGCTGTCTGCAAGGGAAACTGCAAGGAATCTGTGCTAATTGCAACATAATTAGCTGAATAATGGTAAAAGGACAAGGGGATAAGTTGGGAAGTGAAGGACAGAGTGAGCAGAGGTACTGTGGAACTTTGTTACTGGATCGTTTATGATTTTTTTCTTACATGACTCCATTTAGCTGTCATGTCCCAGCTGAAAGCTTTTCTACAGCTGAGCCCTGCCCACAGGTTATTATCTAAGCTACTTAACATGCTATATAGAGCCCCTTACGGTCTGGCTCATGTCAAACCTTCTAGCTATTCTTATCACTTTATTTATAGCTTTATATTGGTTCTCTAAATTTATGTTGTCCTCTTATGTTTCTAGGCTATCATTATCTCCACTTTATCTGGCTGGAATGTTCTATTTTCATGTCTTTAAGATGTTAACTCATAAAATCCCTTCAATTCCTATTCATTCAGGTCATAGTAGACATCTCACTGATAAACTTCTCCATTGTCAATCCTACTTTTAATCCTTTTAATATTCTGTTCAAGCCAAATTAATTTATTTGTTTAAATTGTTCCTAAAGGTAAGTCTATATGCTGTTCCCTGTTGTATTCCTAGGATCTGGTATATCACATTCACTAAATAGTTATTTGTTGGAAAAATTCCTCTAAATGTTTACAAACCCTCCTTCTCACAAATACTTGGCTGTCAGGAAGAAGCGTTTCCTGGGCTAGGTAACAGGTTACAGCTCACGTTATTCCAGATATGTTTTTGCGTTAGACTTCTATGACTGGGCTGAATGCCTTATCCATGAAAATTAAGTTGCATTCACCTTGTAAAGATGGCAGACGGATGTATGTATTTTATTTGACACACTCCCATACCTCACAAAGATGACAGAAATATTTTAAGGTATGAAACACTAGAGAGTAAAGAAATGAGAGGTGAGACAAAGATAAGATTTTAGAAGCTGAGAGCAAGTGAACAAGTGACTACTAACCCAGCAAGATCAAGAAAACTGACTTCTGTGCCTGAAATGAGAAATCCAGGAAGGAAGCTCATGAAGATGAAGTGATGAAGATGAAGCCCTAAAAAGCTAAGTGTTTGGGGAAAATAGGAACCTTGGAGGTGGGATTAAACTGGGACCCAGTGGATTGTTAGAAGATCTCTTTAGGAAAGCATCAGACTCTCAAATACCCAACCTTGACTCTATACAGTCACATGTCTGACTCTCCTCAAACTGGGTTGATGACTAGAAGTTTATTCTCCAAAGCGAATAGAACAAGTAATGTTTGTACTGAGATTTCCAGACACATTTGAGAGAAAAGGTCCATGTTTGAAAAGGGAGAGAGTTAAATGGATGTTTCACAGCAAATATCCGATTCTCCCATTCCCATATTCACTTACATGACTCCCAGAAAGCTGGCAGCAAACATTTATCTTTTGAGTAGGAGACAGAAGCAGTTTTTTGCTAAGATATCTGACCAACTAGACCTAAAAGACCTAAAGATGTTGACATTAAGGATTCCCAAAAGAAACATCCCATCCAGATAATGTTGGAGTTAGGACAGTTGTCAACAGTTCCAATCAAATGCATAGTTTCTGATGAACCCCCCCTTTTTTTTCACGTTCTAATGTGAGCAAAAACAAAGATTACTAGACATTTGAAGCAGACATTCCAGGGAAAACCAGAGACCAGAACCAAATAACTTTTTTCAACTTTAGAATGTTTCATTTGTCTAATCTGAAGAGTTTCTATTAATTTTCTCAGAAATGTTAAGTAGATAGCATTCACAAAAACAGAACAGAAGGTCACATAAAAGAATAAGTGGAAAGTATAAAGGAGACCTTGGTTATAGAAAAATAAATAAACAAATAATAAAATATAAAGTTAAAGAAATCTCTTAGAATGAAAAACAGAAGAAAGTAGTAAAATAAAGGTATAGAATTTTTCTACACGATAGCAACTACAGAAGCTAGGGCATAAGGAATACCCTCATAATTCTGAGGAAAGTTTTTTTAACATAGACTTGTATGTTGCCAGATTGTTAGTCATACCACCAACAAGAACAACAAATGAGCCTATCATGCACTCTATCTCAGGAAGATTTTGGAAAATACTTTGTATCAATATGAAGGAGAAAACCAAGAAATAAGACAAAAAGAGATATGGCACACAGGGGACTCACCAAAAGAGGCAAAAAGAATCATTATGAAGATATTCAAAGAGTTGGCATAATGACAATTATTCAGCAGGGTTAAAGAAATATTTTCCAAGCTAGAAGTGACTGGAAGGGAGATTCTTCTTTATGATGAAATTGATAAAAATTTAGTTGTTTGAGGGTATTAAGAAGACTTGTGTAGCTGGTGAAGAGTTTGGAACTGGGCTCAAGAAATATTTAGAAAACTAGGCAAGTGTATAAACAGAAGAAGAATGAGGACAAGGAGAAAGGCAAAGTACATTGTTAATTCTATATAAAAACAAATTCTGGCACAGGAAAGAAAAACTAACCACATTGTGTACTGCATGTCTCAGCTGTGAAGGGGGTTGACACAGTAAAAATAATTTAGGTAATAAATACTGAACTAAACAATTTTATGTTACAACTACGCAAGGCAGGAAAGTGGTGAATGACCACTCCCTTTTTGTCTTGCAGTGTAAGAAGAGATACTTTTTAAAACTGAAAAATAAAACATGAGCAATATAAGCTTGCTATTTAGATATTCAGCTATAAATACCAAAGTAAGCAATTGAGAAAAATATTTGCCTCTGTGAAGCAGATAATGGAGGTAGCAAGAGAATACTGTATCTGTAACATTATGCATTATTCTCAGGTTAACACTAACTGCTGTAACAAAGAGGCCCCCAAATTTATAATGCCCTCAAATACAATGCAAGTTTCTTTCTCATTCATGTAACAGCCAAGGTGAGTGTTTCCCTGTGGTGACCATGGCTCTTACATGCGCTCAGCCAGGAAGAAGACACTGCTTCCTTTGATTTGGTATCTAAGATCACCATGTTTATGACTACCTGGGAGTTGCATGGACACACGCAAGTTCTCCAGGGCATGATGGAGAAAGTCACGACACTTCTGTGCCAGTCGCATTAAGAGAATTCAGTCACACAGCTGGACGCTCTTAACAGCATCAGAGGTAGGGAAATATAACCTACTTGTGCATTAAAAAAAAAAAAAATAGGGGCAGCGCCTGTGGCTCAGTGAGTAGAGTGCCGGACCAATATGCCAGATGTGGTGGGTTCAAACCCAGCCCTGGCCAAAAAAAAAAAAAAAGGATGACACAGATTTGGGTAAAGAGTGAGCATTCCTACCAAGATTTGTAAAACCAGTTGACTCTTGTATATAAACTAAGTATATATACAATTTAGTATTGTATTTGTGGGCATTGTAGGTATTTTAATATTGAATTTGTGTTTTTGTTCTCAAACGATAAGATAAAACATGTCAATTGGAGTCATTACAATTTAACAAACATTAGATTATGAAATTTTGTTTAACCTGACTTTTTTTAAATTATAAGATTTCATTGAAAGTATAGAAAACTTCTCGTCTTGATTCACCTCGTTTCATGCTTCTTACAGAGGACGGACAAACGGCCTTTCATATGATACAAACTGGACATCACACAGCATACTTTAAAAATAATGGCAGACATAGTCACTATTTTACGGATGAGGCAACTGGATTTTTGAGTAACGAGGTGACATATACAAAGTTGGTTACTTAAGTTATTCACTCATTTATTACACTAGTATCTATCAGCACTTACACCCTGGATGAGACACTGTGGATATGCAGGTGACATGACAGCAAACAATCTAGCCAAGTTCTCCATTCACAAAGCTTTAATCCCAAGGGAGCTTCCCATTAGCAGTGAAGGTTCTGACCTAGGGCTCCATCTAGGAATTCAGAAGATCCCAGCAGCTCATACTGGGCCTCCCCGGCCATTATGCTTTTCACTTATCATGTTTCATCGGCTCCACTGAAATAAACTCCCTGCAGCTATATGATCAGATGGCCTCTCCTATTTATGGAGTCAACAAAAGTTGTAAATTATCTTTGGGAAAATCTCGGCAAATCTAAAATGACATCCTTTTTACCTTTAACAGCTTTTGAGAGATGCTTTAGACCAGTGTGGAAAAGAAGACACGTGCACATTGCCTTTCTGGCTCTCCATTCTTTTCTCCCAGCTCTTAGGGAGGCACTTCTAGCAGGCACCTTTTCTGGCTGCCTCTGAGACTTGTTAGATATGGTCTCCTGTTCAAACAGACTTGGGGCAGGCAGTCTTGTCTCCCAAATTGCATTGTCTGTAAGATATTCATCCTGCTGCCTGAAAATCAGCAATCATCTTTGCTTCCTTCATTCAGGAAAATACCACCCACTGACACACCCTGCTGACACATGTTTAAATTGTGTATGCACAGTTAGTGTACGAATATTTATAGAATAATCTTAAGCTTGCAGTGGACATTAGATCAGTTATAGGAAATAGATACCCTAAAAGAGGGATTACTATAAAATTCATTGCCTAAATTGGATCCTTTGAGAGTGAGAGGTGATGCTGTTAACAGTGAAGCTGAGACAACAGACAGACACAGCATTCCGGACAAAAAGGAAACGTGAGCATTAAAGACTGATTTCCCTTTCCTTATCCACTGATAAATGAATGGATAAACAAATATGGTATACAGATTAGTAGAAACTCATTCATCCTTAAAAAGAAAGGAAATTCTGATAGTACACAAATGGACCTTGAAGACATTAGACTAAGGAAAATAAGCCAGTCAGAAAAAGAGCAAATACTGTATGGTTCCACTTATTTGAGGTACCTAGAGGAGCCAGATTCATAGAGACGGAAAATAGCTTGGAGGATGCCCAGAGCTGAAGGAAGGAGGGAATGGGAGTGATGTTTAATGAGTCAGAGTTTCAAAAGATAAAAACATTCTGAAGATGGATGGTGGGGATGTTTGCACAACATTGCAAATGCATTTAATGTCACTGAACTGTACACTTAAAAAGGTTTAGATGACAGATTTTGTTATATATATTTCACCACAATAAAAATTGATTGACTTCACTTTTGCTTTCTTTATTCAGGAAATGACAAAGCTTAGACTCAAGTTTTTCCAGGGACAAGCCTCCCTCCACCCCCCGCCCAGGCATAACACATTTATGATGCTAATACAGATCACTGAGGTTTTCATGCAGTGAAATCACTTATTGTTCCCTGTCTAATAATCACTTGGGAAAAGACAGGAAGAGCAAAATAGGAGTTAACTCCTGGCAAAGCTGGTCAGAGATCTCACTAAGACTTCCTGCCTCCTTTCTCAATGGAAACCTGAGCATGTCCATAGGCGACAGGTGGATGATTTGAAACTAAGGGAACAATGACATGCTGGCTCCCCAGAAGCAAACTCTAATTTGCTTACCACGTGGAGCAAGACACACTCAGGATTCCCAGGAAGCCAGGAGGGAAAAGAACCAGGGGACCCAGGGAGATAGGATCCCAGGATCTGATTTTAGAGAGTGGCTCTACCTACTAGTTTATTAACACCTCCTAGAGGTCAGTCTCGCCCCAGACTCAACAACCATACATGGAGCTCCCACACCCCCCACCCTTCATCTGATAAGCAGAGAAACAGAAAGGGATTGAAGGGACAACTGAAAATACAGATTCCCCTCCAACAAAAACATCTTCCAACCTTTGCTTTGCATGTGGCCTCTTAGATGCACGGCAAACCTTTTCCTTCCCATTAATGGGGAACTTTGGATTTTTTTCTTTACCTTGTGGCCCATCATCTTTCATGTGCATCGGACTATTTCCCGTGTTTCCTCCAAAGGCTGTCCACATAAGGCAGACCGTTTACAATGCACCTAGTAAAGGTGGGGAGCCAGAGCCCTTGGATTATTGTGCCTGTAATTCAGGCACAGTCTCAATCCTGAAAACCACCTCCCCTTCTCTAACCCTGAATTGCTAATTAGCTGATTCGTATGTCCATGACCTACTCCACCCCTGAGGCCCAACTTTACAGCCATATCCTAAAGGGGATACAGGAGGTTGTTTGGCTGCTGAGTCCTTTCCACAATTGTCTGTGCCAGGACACCCTCTGGAAACCATATGGGGGACTATGCTCCTGGAACATTTATTAAGTCTCTGCGTACACCTAGGCTAGAGCCAGGTCCCGGCCTTGAAAGAAGCTATTATTTAATAACAATCTTTTAGACTCTGGAGCTGCTGGTGTCAGGGACGCTTCCTCACAGGCCCCATGGGCCTCAGGGAGTGAAGATTTTCAAGAAGATTAGGAGATGAATGTGTTCTGAAAGACAGCACAGTTAGCCTTGACTGCAAATTGGGCATTTTATTGCATTTGTCTGATGTATAATCACAGATAAAGACTTTGATCTTTATCCTCATGGCAGCAATAAGGAAAAGGCAGAACTCTGTGTTCTACTGTACTATCCTTTTTTTCTTTTTTTTTTTTTTCTGTAGTTCTAAGAAAACAGAACCCATTAAAATGCTTTGGAGAGTCTCTTTGCATTGTGTTCCCAAATGTTACTGGGTGTTACTGTTCTGCTGTTGACCCCCACCAATGAGAAGGAGATGGGGGAAGGAGTATGAAACTCTTCTCCCTCAGCATAAAGACTAATGAATGGGGAAGAGTGAGGAGGCTGAAGGGGAGGGGAAAGGAAGAATATCAGATTAAATGCTGAGTGTCTGGGAAAAGATTACAAAAAAATCACAGAGGTCGTGCCTTATGCAGTGCCAATGAGCCAAGTGGTCAGATCGGATCTTCATTCCACTGTGCTTCTGAGGGCCTACAGGCTGGCATGGCAACAAGAGGGCTCTTTAATCTTCAGGAAGGTTCTTCCATCGTGATTAAACCAATTAAACATTCTGCAATCAAGCTTAAGAACTGACTCAAAAACAACAGCATGGGGTGAAACTATGACAAAGTTCAGGGAGTTTAGTAGTACGAGATGAAGCTGCTCTCATCCTGTGGTATATTTTACTGACTCTGCTTGTTATTGAACTGTGATGATGGTTGATAATGTTCAGCAAGTCAGATAATTTCTGTAACTTTCACTATAAAACGAAGACTATCAATTATCTCTACAAAGGAGTCAGCCAGAGAGCAAGTCCTAGGAGGCTTCAGATGAAGTCTGGTTTACCAGAGCGGATCTGAGTAGATGTTGCATTTGCACCCTGGTGGGCAAGCACACAGGGTGGGGGGGATAGGGAGCTGAGACACAAGAATCTAACCACATATGGACAAAGGGACTTAAATTTAGACATTACTTACCACTATATCGAACGGGGATTACTTGCAGAATCATTTCATTTTTATGTTAATTTGTAGGGCATTTTACATATTTAGTTTTAGATGTAACATTTTAAAGTCTTAATTCTGTCTTCATTCCCTAATGTTTTTATTATAGCCTTAATATTGTAATTAGCCCAGACCTCACTTGACTTTTGAAATGCCCCGTTTGTGTGCGCACATGCACGCATGCACTCACACGTCATTACACAGAGCAGCAGGAGGGTCTTAAAGTGAAACGAGTGCTATGCTGGGAATTAAATCACACAGAACGCAGTAAGCATTGCCAGTTTCATCCACCAGTCCTTTATTTATTTTTGAATAGAAGCACATTTCCCATAGCAATTAATTCTGTACCTAGCCAAGGGAACCACAGACACACCCAGTGCAATTTGTATCAATAGTGGAGCTTCTTTCTTTTGAAAGAAAAACCTCCAAAGCCCTGGTAGAATCGGACCTCCGCTAACGTGATTTTGAAGGACATATGTAAAAGAATGACCCCTAGCGGTCAAAAGCTAAAGCTACAGCGTTTAATTAAAAACCAGCTCTTAACGGGTAGCGGTGGAACTGCATTCAGACAATTACAAAGCTGCTTGAAGCTTCCCCCGTGCAGAGAACACACACCTGCCCAGCTTTATCTTAGAACTCAGCAATTATACTGGAGAGACTTCAGAGTTTCCTATCGCACAGAAGCCTTGAATTAGATCAGGGCCTTGCAGGGAGTATCTTCTAACATCTCAGTGCTGCAACCCTATGTATTACTTTGAGTGCATCGCAGGACTTGAAAATTCCGAGTTACTAGACACATAGTAATGGGCATTTATCTTTGAATTTTTTTTTCTTCCTGCATAATAATAAATTCCCTTTTTATTTGGAAGGAATTTTCCCCTGTGTCTAATTTGAGAAAAGGGAATGGGAAATAGAGCAGATTGTTCTACATTTTAATATGAAAATGGCTCAATCCAATTCGACTCTTCTAAACCTGAATAAAATAGTATGTTTAAATCCAGAGGCATGTATCTTTAACATCTTTAATTCTCTTTACACAAAGAGAATGTTCCCTTTGAAAAATCAATGCTATCCAGTAGGTCAAAGAATACAAAATAGCAGATGTGTAGAATGAACAAGTCTAAAGATCTAACGTACAACATGAGAACTATAGTTACTGAAATTAGATTTAGGATTTGTGTTAACTAAGTAGATTTTAGCTGTCCTTGTCACAAAAAGATGAGATGATACATGTGCTAATTTGCATCACTATAGTACACATTTTATTGTCTATATCTTTCTCTTGTAACATCATAGTGCAAACGTCAAACATACACAAAGTTTTTAAATAAACCATATATAGAATTGTATATTCAAATATACCATGGGGTAATAAAATGCCGTTTATTCAGAATAAATCCCATTTTTCAAAATAGTTTATTTACCACCCCAAGGAAATTAACTTGAAAATAGTGAGTTTTATGATGTTTTAGACCAATATAGATTTTTAGATGCCCCTGTTAACCAGAAAAAGAAGTATACACAAACGTAATTTGCCTGATTCTTCAGATTACCAGTGTTTCCCTGTGTTCCCTCTTCCAATGCTGGATGTAGGAATTAAACATCCTCCAAACATCAGTCTTAGAATAGGCAGTATATCAATTGCTTTTAAAATATAATATTTATTGGAGATAACCATGGATCAGCTATAAACCTCTGAGTCATTTAAACCAAGTATTCAGAAGCAGTTAATTGTCTCTTGAGCAGTACGGCCAACCATTTTGTAGCTGGGTCTTACTATATACAAGCTCAGAAACATGAAATACTACATTCCGAGTAAAAGGTAGAATCCAATAGAGCTGTCTGAAGGCAAAGTTGCCAACAAACTCAAGTGATCTTATAAGTAGGAAAAACAAATGCTAGGAAAAGCCATAACACGAAATCAAAGTATTAATCCAGAAAGGAAGGAGTGTACAGGGAAAACACAAAAAGTCCATTAGGTGCTGGCCTGTGTCCTTCTTTTGCAATGCTCCAAACATAAATACATACCCACAAACAGCACTTACTTTCACTGTAGGAGACTGAGCACCATGATTTTAAGAACAGTCACCGGCTCTTGAGGTAAACACTGAGAGCAGGACAGTCTCCTGGCCAGCCCGGAGATGTTTTGCAACCTTGGCACAAGCCCTTGAGCAACTTAGTGCTCTAATGAGATAAGAATGGTTGCTCATTAGTAAGCAGGTGTTGGACCTTGAACATTTGTGGTGTTTTAGGGTGGGAGTCGAGCCCGTGGGGAAAGAGCTTATAGCGATCCTTAAGCATGTAGTCCTTGTACGTGGGCCCCCCCACACACCTGTTGAATATTGTTTCAATAAATAGCCATGGAGGACGTTACTCAAGGCTCCTGCATCTCTGGGGAGCCTCACTTCTTGCAAGCTTGAACTTTCAATCCATGTACCGGCTGTTTCATGTGTGCAGTTTCAGCAACACAGCGGCTCCAACATTTCACACTGGGTAATCTTGTTCCAGTACACACAAATACACCTTATTGTTGAATCAGATGTCCTGATATTTTCTGCATAATTTTCCCATTATTTTATTATTGAGGAATAAATCATGCACCACAAAATGCATAGATTATCAGTGTACAGTTCTATCAGTTTTAGAAGTGTATATAGCTATGGAGCCATCATCCAAATCAAGTCAGAGAACATTTCTAACACCCCATAACATTCCCTGTGCCCCTTTTCAGTCAGCCCTATCGCCCAGCCAGGAAATTTGTTGTACCTGTTCATGAACTATGTATCAATGAAGTCATACAGTTTGACTCACATGTACTGCCTGATGCATTTCACTAAACTAATTTTATGCTCCTTAATGGGTTGCAACTCACAGTTTAAAAAAAAATTGATTTTACACATACCATAAACCAGTGTACATCTGATTAGCTTGATGGGTTTAAAAATGCAAATTCTCAGGCCTCAGCCAGAGATGTTGATTAAAATGTAGATTACTGGGCCCACTCAAGACCAACTAATGTAGGTTGTTCAAGAATGATACTTTAATTTGGCTTACAACTGTGTCTCTCAATCACTCTACACAACACTCTCACCATGTCACCACCTTTATCCTATCTAAGAAAGTACAATAACTTCTTGTTTACTACCTACTGAATCAAGCCAAGTACCTCTGTCTGACATGGAAAGCTTTGCATTAAAGTGTGTTGCGCTCCTGGCTGACACATCTTCCCATTACTCAACAAGAGCCTCCATGATCATCAGTCTTTCCAGTGGCCCCCCACTACTCCTTCATCCTTCCACTACCAAACTGGATGCTAATTTCTTACAACATTCAAGAACCTATCAATGCTTTTTAAAATGAGTAACAGCCTAAGGTTTATATTCCTTGTGCTGTTGGTAGGTGGATGTGTGAGTCATAGCCAACTCTGTAAATCATCGTAGGTTCATTCATAGGTGGACTGATTGACTTGTGGTGTTAATTCTCCATGAAGTTGTGTCCTATGCCATTTCTCCATTAAAGAGAGCATTCTTTGGTTCTGTCACCTTGTTAAAACATTGGCACTGTGTGGTCTCCTGGGAATATTTGAGAACAGATTGGTTTTATTTCTCCATATGCTTTCTTATTCTGCAAATAGGAAAAGAAAGGCTCTTTGAGTTATAGCTGAAAGAAAAGCTGTAGAAGTGTGTCACTACAGGCAGGAGAGAAGGGTTAGACTAAAGACAGCAGGATGGGTGGCTCGGCGCCTGTGGCTCAATGGGCTAAGGTGCCAGCCATGTACACATGAGCTGGTGGGTTCGAATCCAGCCCAGGCCCTCCGAACAACAATGGTGGTTGCAACCAAAAAATGGCCAGGTGTTGTGGCAAATGCCTGTAGTCCCAGTTACTTGGTAGGCAGGGGCAGGAGACTCCCTTGAGTCCAGGAATTGGAGGTTGCTGTGAGCTGTGATGCCACGGCACTCTATCCAGGGTGACAGCTTGAGGCTCTGTCTAAAAAAAGAAAAAGACAGCAGGCTAGGGAAGCTAAAGAAAAACTGCAATGGCGATTCCTCTCTCCCCACAGAAAACACTATACAAATGCACAAGTGTGTATTGATACCAGAGATAAAAGAGCTCCCTCAATTATATCTATTCACTTATTATTTCATCTATACAATACATTTGTTTAAGCTTCTCCTTGCTGGGTCTATTCTGAGCACTGGGACCATAGCTCTCAGTAATTCAAAGTCCAGCCCTTCAAGGAACTCACATTCTAGAGAAATACATAAATATACATAGTACATAAAGAGAGATTTCACATCAGAATGAGAAAAGGAAGGAGTGCATTATTCACAAGTGGAGGTTATGGAATTTCTCCCCAGTAAGGTGGAATTTCAAAAGTTCTGAGAAGGGTGAAGGATTAAGTCATCCAACTATCTGAAGAGGAAAGTCTGGGCAGAAGAAAGAGGAATTGCACAGACCCTCAAATGAACGCATTCTTTGTGCATTTGAGGAACAGCAAGGAAGCTATTGTGGGTAATGTCAGAAAGCAGCAGGGAATTAGAACACAAAGGGTGCTATGGGCCCCTGTAAGGGCTTTGGCATTTACCCTGAGTCAACTAAGAACAAAATGGAGAAATTTGTTCTAAAGCATATTCAATTAAGTTTGTGAACTCTTCCTAGAAAAGGGCTACACACCTCTTGCTGAATATCACTATGGTCACCTTCAAAGTACTCCCCTTGGGAAGCTATGCACTGATGCTAGTGCCTAGTCCACCATTCAAAGTAATTTCAAGACTCCTTTTCTGGAATGGCCATCAGGACTATTGTCATATTACCCTTAATGTTCTGCATGTCATCAACTTGTTTTCCTTTCAATATTTCCTTTTCCTTTGAGTAAAGGAAAAAAGTCATTGGGGGCCAGATCAGGTGAATAGGGAGGGTGTTCCAATACAGTTATTTGTTTACTGGCTAAAAACTTCCTCACAGGTAGTGCCATGTGAGCTGGTGTGTTGTCATGATGCAAAAGCCATAAATGTTTGGCCAAGATTCTCAGTTAACATTATCCCATTTCTCTATCAATGTTTACTTGATCTACTATGTTTTATACCATCAGTGGATGATTTTGACATCCAGTTGTATAAATTTTGCAATATTTTCATCAGTTCTGCTTGTTACTGGCTGCGCTGACCTCTCCTAATCAGTGATGCTTTTTTCCCCTTCATAAGACGTTTAATTCATTGATACACTGCTGCTTTCTTTGTGGCATTATCTCATAAACTTGAACTAAACACATATCTTATTTCACTTCGATTATTGCTAAGTTTAACAAGAAATTTAATGTTTGCCTCTTGCTCTAATTCAAGCTCTGACATTCTTGTGATGGTGCACAAAATCTGGCAACAATAATAATGCCACTCAGCAAGACACTGCCACACATTTACATCAACACTGTGTTGATGTGAGGTGTGAGACACTGATATATCAAGGTTATGAAACCTTACCGAGTTGTTTGTACAGTGTCACCAACATAAGCACACAGTGGCAAGTTTGTGAACTTAATTGTTATAGCTCCTATGGTGTATTTCATGCTTTCATAGATTTACTCTTGCTACTGTGTTGAAAATAAACTAAAGGCAAGAAAGGAGGAATTGTGGGGGTTATTATAATAAAACAAGTAAATAATAGCAGTAACTTATAACAGGGTAGGTAGTGGGATTAAAGAAACTGAAAGTAGGAATACAAAAATATTCTGAAAGTGGAGATGACAAGATTTATTAAAGTGTAGAGTGTATCAAAAGAGGCTCTCCAAGGATAGCCCAAGGCTTTTGGCCTAAACAACATGAGAGGTGATGTTGCCATTCACTACACTGTAGGTAGGGAGAGTGCAGGAAAGTCTGGAAAGTCATTGCTGAGCACCTTTAGTCTGAGATGCATTTGGACTTCCAAGTGATGATGTCCAAAATAAGGCAGTATATATAAAAGTGCAGGGTTCATGTGACATGTTCAGTGTAAATATAAAAACCTAGGATTTGTCAGTGGGTAAATGAAATAGATCACCTTGAGATGGGATGGTTGCACAAAGAGAAGGAATATGTACAAGCACTGAACACTGAGATAGTTCCAGTCTACAGCTGTCAGAGAGATGCAGAAAAACAAAGAAGATGGGAAGGAAATGTCCAGTGATAGAGAGGGACAACCAGGAGGAAGTGGTGTCCTAAAAGCCAAGTGAAAAGAATATTTTAACATGAAGCATGTGATCAATGATGTTAAATTCTCATAACGGATCAAGTAATATGAGGTTTGAAAATTAATTACTGAATTTAAGAACATGGAAATCATTGGTGATTTTGACAAGAGCACATCCAGTGGAATTATGAGGAATGAAATCCCCATAGAAATGGGTTGAACATTGGGTGGCGGCTGTGGCTCAAAGAAGTAGAGCATTGGCCCCATAGGCTGGAGGTGGTGAGTTCAAACCCAGCCCCTGCCACAAACTGCAAATAAAATAAAAAATGAGTTGAACACTGAAGTGGAAAAGATAAATTGGAGACACAAAGTTTTCTAACTGAGCATTAGAAATTATTCTCTTGAGATTTGCTATAAAGTGAGTAGAGAAATGGTATAGTTGAATATAGGAATAGGTAACTGGAAAGAAGATATATACACACATACATATTTTATCTTAAGAAATGCTCAGGAAATAATCCAGTTGCAGCAGGAAAGAACTGAAGATGTGGGTGGCAGGGAGCGGGTGGAGGCTTCAAGGGGTTAGGAGAGAAAATAAGAAGAATAATCCCTGAAGTGATGCTTGTATGCTTGAGAAGGTGCCAGAGAGTGGGCTCTGGCGAGCAAGAGAGGCACTGGCCCAGATGCACAGGGAAGTCACCTGTGAGAACAGGAAGGGAGGTGAATGCACTGATGCTGTGCATATATATGGTGGGGGGCACTAGCAGAAGTTAGAAATTGAGTTCCTCAGCTGAAATTGAGAATAAAAACAGAGGTATTGGAGGAGCAAGAAAAGATGTAAGTCCTCCCGAGGAATTGGAGAGGGAAGTAAGGGAAAGGCAGTAGGATTTCTAGGCATCTCTGAGGACTTGCAGGAGGGCAGAGGCATGAGTGTGAGATGTGAGTGATTGGCACGATTGGGTAACTTTGTGTAAACGCGTCTTTATTATCCCCATCCTGCACATGAAATAGACCCAAGGATGTGAGGTGAATCGCCAGAGGACGCGTAGCATCGCGGGAGATATTCTAGCTCTATTTCACTGCATCTACTTATTATGCTCTTCCATTTGGTCCTCAGTGTCACATGTGTTGGTTTTGTTTCTCTAAGCAGATCTAAAACCCTCCAGGATGGTGCCTTGTCTCCTCTGCCACTTGAAACTTTCACAGGATGATGTCATGGTGTAAGGCACAGAATTTACTTAATTCCATCATTTATGTCTTTAGCAAGTGCTTATTTTCTGACTATAAGAATTGTGACAGATGGAAACGCATACCAGATCTCATTCCCCTGGGGAAAGCTATAAAGTGACTATTCCCTAATTAGGGAGAAAAATCAATCTAGGAAAAGGGCAATCAATATAAGTAAAAGACAACATGAGTGATCATGCTTCCCTCACCTCCACAATTTTATATTCAGGAAGCAGGACACTCCAGGTAAGATGAGAGTCCTCTTTGTTTTAGATAGAAATATCAGTGGAATATTATTTATTAAACTTGCAATCATAAAACATTATTGCTGGAAAAGACTTTTATTTCTTCCTGCAGAAAAAAATGTCTAAATATTTTAAAGATGTGGTTAGTTGCCATTGACAGTAAATAGCACGGGAACCCAAGGTCTCCAGATTCTCTATCCGGTCCTCTTTTCATAATATCAAAGAGGTGGGCCACTCCCTCTGTCATGCTGAGCTTGAAGGCATTGATTATTGTCATGTGTTTCTGAACTCTCAAGAGAGGAAACCTTTAACTGCGTCCCACTGATTCTCAATAGCTCAACTCAAAAGCAGCTCTTTTCATGGTCCCCCAGGCCCTGCAGATATATTGGAACCTTATAATATTAATGTTAACAGACAAGAGAAAGAAGAAGGTACATGGAAAAAAAGAAGCAGAAGAAGAAGAGGGGAAGACAGTGGTCTTTCTTCTTCATTATGAATAATTTACTCATGAGATTAAATAAAAATCAGACACCTCCCTACTTGTGTCTCAAAAGAAGGTGAGAACAGGCCTGGTATGGTGGCTCACGGCTGTAATCCTAGCATTCTGGGAGGCCGAGGCAGGTCGATTGCCTGAGCTCAGGGTTAGAGACCAGCCTGAGCAAGAACAAGACCTAGCCTCGAAAAACAGTCAGGCATTGTGGTGGGAGCCTGTAGTCCAGGCTACTCAGGAGGCTGATGCAAGAGGATGGCTTGAGTTCAAGAAGATTGCTTAAGCCCAAGAGTTTGAGGTTGCTGTGAGCTATGATACTATGGCACTCTACCAAGGGCAACAAAGTGAGACTCAGTCTCAAAAAAAAAAAAAAAAAAAAGACAGTGAAAACAGATCTTTCCTTTCAGTTTGACTGGGTTTATTTTGAAGTTCACCAAAATCTCCTTTAAAGCACCTATTGATTTAAGTTTCTGTGTGAAACCTGGGATTACAGGAGAATGACTTTCCAGATACTCTAGTGGCTAGAAGCATTAGCTATGTACTAAGTAGACTCAGGATTAAGTCTCATGCCACCATTTACTTGCTCTGCAATCTTGGGCAATGTGGTTTACATCTCTGATCTAAGTTTTATTGTCAGTGAAACAAAGATAATAACAGTGGAGTAGCCATCAGTCTTGTTAACTAAATATTTCTGGTTCACTAACCATCTAAGTACACAATAGATGGTACTCCTTGCTGCTCGGAATGAGCATGCGGTCCTGTGACTACATGAATTGTAACTTACCAATGAATTATAAATTGCAGATTTGAGTACCTCTGCAAGATTTATCTCACTCTCTCCTCCTCTAGCACACCTATCAGTGCTGTTTAAAGTGGTCCCTGAGTCACTATGATGGCAAGGGCCCCATGACCGACACAGGATACACATGAAAAGTACACTTTTGTTAAGCCACTGGGGAGTGGGTGTTTGTGTGTATGTTTTAACACAGAATAACTAATGGAGTTCTCATATCATTCATATAAAGTAGCATTATGGACTGAATTGTGTCCCATCAAAACGTATATGTTGAAGTCCTAACTCCCAGTACTTCACAAACCAGCCGTATTTAAGGATAAGGCCTTCAATAAGGTAATGTTAAAGTGAAGTTGTTAAAGTGTGTCCAAATCCCATCTGACTGATGTTCTTATAACAAGAGGAGATTAGGACACACAGAGTAGTGGGAGGTATGCCATACACAGAGGAAAGACCCCCGTGAGCACACAGGGGAAACACAGTCTCTGCAAGCCAAGGAGAGAAGCCCTGGAACAAGCCAAACCTGTAGGTGTCTTCACCTTCTACTTTTAGCCTCTAAACATGTGAGAAAATACATTTCTGTTGTTTAAGCCACCCACTCTGTAGCAATTTGTGTTGGCAGCCCTTGCAAACAATTGTAAGTAGATCCTAGAGTTCTTCCCACTTTACAGAGGAGCAGACCAAGGTACTTCAAGATTAAGTAATTTCCCTGAGGAGATGCCATCCGGAAAAGTAGTTGGCATTAGCGCCTGGTACTGTCGAGTCTAGAATCCCTGCTCTAGAACAGAAGATCTCTTTTCTAATTTGTTATTTAACTGCTGACATTCCATGCAAATCCCATGAGCACAGCAATCCTACCTTCACAGCTGAACAGCCAGTTCCTTGAAAAAAAATAAGCAAAATAAACACTTGCTGAATAAAAAAATATGGCAAGTACTGGGCACATTAAATAAATAACAGGAGAGTGAGGTGCTATCTTAAAGAGGTTTTGATGAAAGGACAAGGAACAGAGGTGTTGGCAGGTTTAAAGACACCATTGAACTACATTAAGGCACCTAGAAAACTATTACTACATCTAGTCCTGGAGAAGCAAGGGGAAGGAAAAGAATTAGGGGGCCTGATGATGAACAGAGGCATGCAAGAGTTTCCCAGCAAATGAATGCAGTTATGGAGGGCTGCAGACAATACCAGAAGTGTGTACCAAGGCAGGTGGTAGTGGGACAGGGAAAACCTGTCTGTCGCCTCCTGCACTCCAGTCTCTTTGTGATTCTCATTAGCCAATCCCCACAGAAACATGGAAGGCAAGAGTGAGTGAAGCGTGGTTCATAGCAGTCAGTCTTCCAGGGTACCAAGGCCCTGAGCAGTGGAGGACAAAGGTTTGGGAAGAAGAGAAGGACAGGAAGGTTACGGCTATGAAAAATAATCAACACCCTGATCTTATTTTTTTTTTTTTAATTTGGGTTAATACTAAAGTATATATGATTAGGTTATGTTATTTCCATTTGCAAGGTAAAGTCCAAAGTCTGAGTTGTAATTGAGTTCTTCACCCAGGGAGTGTGTCATACACTCCTTCATTCCAATCGTATTAAGCAAGGTATCATTGATACTTTCATGTTTATTTATGAGACAAAAATGCAAATGCGTGGAATACTTCATGAAGGAGTGGGAGTGCAATGTTTAAATCTATTCATCCTTTATGCAACTCCAACAAAGGGATGCTGGCTATCCTGAAAGAAACAGAACATCATCCAGAATTTGCAAAATCAATGGTGTCATTTGAAGTTGCTGAAAGAGTCTAGAGCAGTTTGTCCTATCACATCCCCTCTGATCTAAATATGCTTAGCAAGAAAATGACACAGCTTGAATGTTTCCTTCCTCCCTGGCAGCCCAGCCCAACCATGCCTCAGTTCAACCAATTAGCAATTCGCAGGGAGAATGGTGAACAAATTAATGCTGATGACTTGGGGCCACTAATTGGCTGCTGGGCTGTCAGAGTGGCCACACAGTTGCTAAATCAAATTGATAGCTAAAGGCTGTGAACTGCTCAGCCGTCTGTGCTCTTCTCATTTGAGGTTGAGGCCGAGAAAGGGGAGTGTTTGCCATGGCATTTCGGTCAATCTGCCATGACTGGTCGTCATCCCCATGGCTGTAGATGGTCAGTGAGTTTTACCAGTTAATTGTAGGGCTGGTTCTGAGGTAGTGGCTCTGGAAAGGCAAGAGACTGCTGCTCTTGGAGAAAGATTGTTATTCTTTCCAACAAGCAGCAGGGCATCTGAGGTGTACTGTGAGGCTGATGCAGTCCTGTAAAAGCACTGTGAATCCTCAGGGTGCACAGATGGGAGGGTGGGCACAGAGCTGAGAGGGGATCACCGAAGAAGCTGGGCAATGGCAGCAGGCAGAGGAAGAGCGAGGCCTCCCAGGCAGGACTCCTGAGCCCTGGTGCAGTGGATCAGCTAAGCCCTTGACCTGGACCCCTTCTCATCTGATAAACAAGAGGAATTGGGAGGAATGCTATTGTCCTTGACAGCAGAAGATCTGCCACATGACAATGAAAAAAGCATTCCCATTTATTTATTTATTTTGTTAATTTAAACAAACTCTCCATAACTTAAGCATCAAGACCCGCGTTGTTCTTTTGTTGTTCTTGCTTCTGAGAAAGGTAGTTTTGAGGGTGGGGACCAGGGCTTACTAAACACATTTTTTAGCAGCTGGGCAACAACAGAGATCAAGAAATATCTGCCGCTGATTTATACCCTAAGCAGCATTTCTATATACTCCTACCTCCCAGCATTTAAAGCGTTTAGTGCAAATGCCAAAGTGGTGTACTTCCTGGGATGAGTCAAACCATGGAATTACACATATGATGCCAAAACAGAAAGTGTCAAAAATGAGTCCCAGATCCCACCACAACTCATCCAGAGTTTCTCAACCTGGAACATCTTCACCACCAACATTTTACCTCTACTTTTGAGAGAGGATACCCGAGAAGGGTGAGGTCTGGGAGAACAGGTTTTGTCAAGGAGAGCATAAGGATACACTTGCAGGGTCCTCTCCATGGTGACTCAGCCCTTAGGAATTTGTAACTTCCTGGAACTTGGAAATTTCCAAG
>CAUYRH010118877.1:0-17788 GCA_963574655.1 Perodicticus potto
TTTGGTGGGATCACACCTACGGTGCATCTTAGATGGGTACAGGTGAAACTTACTAAATGTAGAATACCAATGTCTACATATAGTGATTATGAAAATGCCATGAAGGCTATGTTAAACAGTTTGATGAAAATATTTCAGATTATATATGAAGTCAGCACATTGTGCCCCATGATTGCACTAATGTACACAGCTATGATTTAATAAAAAAAAAAAAAAAAAAAAAAAGTTACTCTGTGACCAGCTATGTTATTTATAGGAAAGGGATAAACCTCAAAAACCGAAGAGAAAAATCTTCGTTTTAGCTTTGCAGGAATGTCTCTTAGGCTGGGCTTGGTGGCATGTATCTAAGATCATCCCAGCTACTCAGGGAGCATAAGGCAGAAGAATCGCTTAAACCCAGGAGTTTCAGATCAACCTGGGCAACAAAGCAAGACCCTATGTCATTTAAAAAAAAGAAAGAAAAAGAAGAACACCTCTTTGTCTAGAGCCTATTAGCATTCATGATCTCAGAAGGTAAAAATCTGTTAGGAGAAATCTCCCCTAGGAGGTTAATTGTCATACACGTTTTCTACATAGATACTGTCTTCTTTATCTGAGATTTAAAACACCTGAGTCTTTAGAATTTAGAAATTTTGTGATCTGATAGCACTATCTTTTACCAGATACTTTTTTTTTTCTTTAGCGGTTTTTGCATATATGTAAAGATTAATTATTTCTATTTTCCTATTGCCATTCATTACTGGTATCCCTATTAGACTAACTTTCTAGTGGGCCATTTGTCTCTACTGGACACTCTATTATAAATACCTCATAAATTGCTTGTCATATAGTATAGATTAATTGAGGGAACATCTGAATTAAACTATATCTAGGTATATGTCTCCAGCTCTGTCTTGTAAGTGTGATTCTACACCTCAATGACAAGGTGTTTTCCCAGCAAACTTAATGACTTTCCCGATGGTTCCATTTTTCAAAATGTATGAAATCCTATGGATTTTAAAGTTCTATAACCTTTCACGTGTTGCCTCCTACTATGGAATTCAAAGGGGTGAAAAATTCTCAACTCAAGGGCCTGTGCATGTAGTGATTTAACTAATTTCATTACATTTACCAGGTTATGAAAAATAAAACTAGCCATTAAACATCTATGCTTTTAGCTATAAACAAAACTACAATTCTAGTTAGAGATTTTAACATTGTTCTGGAATACTATAAAATCAAAGCAAATTTACAAATTAAATAAAAAGAAGTACTGTGATACAAATTAAGTTCAAAGTAATAATCTAATATTACAAGTAATGTTTCTTTCTTTTTTTCTTCCTTGTGAGACAGTCTCACTCTATCACCTGGGTAGTGTGCTGTGGCATCATCTTAGCTTACAGCAACCTCAAACTCTTAGGCTCAACTGATCCTCTTGCCTTAGTCTCCCAAGTAGCAGAGACTATAGGTGCCTGCCATGATGCCCGGCTAACAAGTAACATTTCAATAGCACTAAGTTGCCAGTATTAGAAAAATAAAGTTTCAAGTGTGGTCCTATGCACTTTCCTGCTCACATAAGAAATCATTTGGATAGCTATTAAGATGAACTGGAATATGGTTATGTTACATTTTTCTTTTTTCTTTTTTTTTTAAGTACTTATATACTATTTATTTTGTGCCAAGTATTTTTCTAGGTGTTTTGCATACAGCACCTCAGTTCATCTTCACAGAAATATCCTGTGTAAAAATGTCAGAAAAGTTCACTAGTTTCATACACTACCAAAATTTAATTTTAATCATTTTCTGTTTTTATTTTTCACCCATACCATACAGCTCAGTAATCACCCATGGGTACCAATTTTATTGATCTTACTTCGTGCTTCTAGGGAGGTGGAAATGAAGAATCTCTACAATGTGTCATCTCTGTAGGCATAGAGTTAGGTTTGAGGGCAGGCAGTTTACATTCCACTTCTGCCTCTGCAGCTGGGATAAGTTACAACCAGATCTCAGTTTAATAAATCATAAAATGGGGATAATAGCAATAATAATATTGTCCTGATAGGGTCATTGTGAGGATTAAGTGAGATAAAAATACGGGTTTTTTTTCCCTTAGTGTTATAACTGAAGATCAGAAGATGTTCACTTTTTCTAAAAATTAATTTTAGAATGAAAGCAATTAAAGATATGAACATGTAAACTTAAACCCAGCTATATCAGTAATTACATTAAATGTCAATGAACTAAGCATCTACTTAAAAGGAAGAGATTGTGAGATGATTTAAAAAAAAAAAATAACACCCAGGCCGGGCACAGTAGCTCATGACTGTAAACCTAGCACTCTGCAAGGCTAAGGCTGGCAGACTGCTTGAGCTCAGGAGTTCAAGAGCAGCCTGAGCAAGATTGATACCCCATCTCTACTAAAAAAAAAAAATAGAAAAATTAGCCACGTTTTACTCTATAAGGTTTTTATTTACCATGATTTAGTGCAATGAGATATTTGAGACAGTCCACATGCACATAACTTTTATTGCAGTATAATCTTTCTATTTTATTATGATTGTTAATCTTTTACTGTACCTAATTTATAAATTTAACTTAATCATAGTTTTTTCAAAGGAAAAAACATAGTATATATCTTTGGTTCAGTATAATCCACAGTTGCAGTTATCCACTGGGGGCGTTGGGACATATCCTTTGAGGACAAGGAGGGGACTACTGTGTCCAACAACTGCAAAGTACACATCGTTTTTAAGTACAGTGATTTGTTCTTACTGAACAAATACAAAATAAGTATATTCTGGAAAAAAAACTCAATGCAAAAATTGCTATTATCATACAAAGTCACTGTAATAAAGAAAATAATAATTATTTTGAAAATAATTTTAAAATCCTATCACATTGCATTTTTATCTCACATGAATTGCCTACATATACATAAAGTAAGTTTACTTAAGGAATAGGAAAATTAGTGACATTAGTTTTTTACTTTGGTTTCATTCTTAGGTTTACATTGCTCAGTCCAGATCATCTGGAAGTCATCGAGATGTTGAAGATGAAGAACTCACAAGAATCTTTATTACAATACCAAAGTCCTATACAGAAGAAGATCTACGGGAAAAATTTAAGGTACTTATGTTTTATGTCAGCTACACAGGTGATAATTCATAGTCATAACAGGTTGTACAGGTACTAAATCTGAAGTGTTGCTTGTTACCTCGTTAGAGCGGTGGTAGGAAATTAAGTAACTATTTTTAGATCAACAATTTCAGTCTGTTCTTTAAATATTAAACATAGAATAAATTAATATCTTAAAGAACATACTGTAAAGACTGGAAAATAGAAATGATTGTGTCACCCACTCCTCCCCCAACTTTATCATGAAGATATCATTTCAGAAAAATGAAGTGAAAAGCTCAAAGTTTAAAGTAAGATTATATACCTAGTAGATGGTGGAGCCAAGATTTAAACCATAACTGTCTGAATCAAGAACCTAGTCTTCATTCCAACTTTAGTGCATGTGCGGCCAAAGTGAGCACCAAAACCTACTCTTGGTCTTTAAAATTTAAAACACTCTTATCACTCCCCTGTATTGCCGCTCATATAGAGTGAGTCAGGCAGGCCTACGTGTGTAAACTGTATTGTCTATTACAGGCCCACAGAATGTCAAAGAATGTTGACATTCTTTGAAGAATTTTTGTCCTAAAATTGGGCCTCTGAAGGAAGGAGTTGTATTTGAAGAAAAACACTAACTATATTTCTGAACTATAGATTATATGGTAAATGAAATTTGAAGATAATTTTAAATCTTTTTACCCCTTAACTTTTATATACAGTGGTAAACTTTAACAAAAATTATTTAAAGGCTATTATTTAAAAAAATGTTTTAAACCATATACAAATCTCTATTCTTTCTCCATGAATTAGTCTTCTCTGTAACTTGGGCAAGTTATTTGATTTTGCTAAGGCCAAGCTTCCTTGTCTGTGAGATAAGCAGTATAAAATATTTATTCTATGTATACCCTTGAAGGATTTGTTAGCACACAAGAGGCAAGTAAACATAAATTTGAAGTTAATTCTTAAATAATCTGATCAATTATTAAGTCCCCTAAGATCATTTCTTTTAACTCTCATAGGTGTATGGAGATATTGAGTATTGCAGCATTATTAAGAATAAAGTCACTGGAGAGAGTAAAGGTTTGGGCTACGTACGATACCTAAAACCATCACAAGCTGCTCAAGCAATAGAAAACTGTGATCGAAGTAAGAATGTGTTTGTTGAATGCTATTAAAGACTTAAAAAAATTCTCGTCATCCTAAATAATTGAATCTAATATTGATTTTTGCTAATAAACTAACCTAATCTTAGCAGTGAGTATTTTAAATATATATAGTCCAAGGATGAAGAATATTGGGGGGATGTGATTAAGCATGCATCGAGGCACTATCTTGGAGAGAAATATGAGCAACTGTATTAACTTAGTAAGAAAAAGGCATACTTTGGTTATTTGTGTAGGTTTTTCTAACATTTTAGAATTTTAAGTATTAAAAAATTGACTTACATTTTCAGAGTTTTTAAAATATTCTTTATATTTGTGTTTGACCTAAACCCCAAAGAATATTCAGTGTGCTAATAGACCTGTAGGGTTAAGGATAGTATTTATAAGGTTTGGTAACAAGGGTAATTAATATAATAGGGTTAATTTCAAGCTAGGGTGACACTGATTGGATCTTTTGCTATTGGTGTACACATAATGAAAAATAAGAATTTTGTTTTTGTTTTTTTTTTTGGCCGGGGCTGGGTTTGAACCCGCCACCTCTAGCATATGGGGCCAGTGCCCTACTCCTTTGAGCCACAGGTGCTGCCCAAAATAAGAATTTTTTTAAAAGCCAAGGACAATATTCTTTGTGGTTATACTTCGAATTATAGTGACCTTTAGAAATGAAATGTAGAATACTTAAATTACTGGGTTTTAAGATATAAAAATCTACATATACTAGAAAGAATTACGGTTAAGAGAATTCTTAGTTATCCCCAAAGTACAAACCAAAATTTTCTTTTGAGGTGATTCTACACTTCTTATTCAGCCAGCATTAATTGAGTGCCTGTGGTGTACTCATCAAAATGCTGAGTAGAGCAGTGGTTCTCAACCTTCCTAATGCCGTAATGTGTATTTTCATTGTTACAAAGGGATCACAACCCACAGGTTGAGAACCACTGAAGTAGAGGGGTTAAAAACTAAATACGTGGCAACCTGGCATTTAAAGAATTCATAGCTGTCTTGGGTAGCCAAGATCTAATAGGCAAAAAACAAAGAATATAGAAGAATTTTTTAAAGGCCCTTTGAAAGCAAAAAGTATGTCTTGCCTTGTCTTTGTGTCACCTCACATACCTAGTACCGAATAGGCCTTCAGTAAAAATTCGCTGAAATCTCAAAGCAACTGCCATTTATAGTAGAGTTAATAAGACTCTGCCAAATGAAAAAAAATGTTCAAAACTGTGTGGTATAGTCTATCACTGATGAAAAACAGGTAGAGTGGATGAACACAAGAACATATCTTAGGAGGCAGGCCTTGGATCTCATGTAGAGTCTGCAGAACAGAGGAGAACAGTGTTAGCAAAGTCAGAGAGCCAGAAATAAACATGTCTTGTGCTTAATGCTATGGAGGCAACTTTCTGATTAAAGCAAAATATTCTTATTGAGACGTTATGAAGCACAGTTAACTGAGTACATTGGAACCATATGTAGGAGGTTATGAAAAATTCAAGCTTAGTCTGTGTTAGGGTTCCCTTATAGATTATTTAAAAGAGAAAAATAATAAAAACTTTCAGAACAGTTGATTTAGCCACAGTTATAATAAGGATAGATTTTTAGAAAAGAATTCACACTTTTATTTTTTTTAAGCCACTGAATAAAGGAGAAAGGCACAGTGGCTCACACCTGTAATCTTAGCGCTCTGGGAGGCCTAGGAGGACATCCAGATTGCTCAAACTCAGGAGTTTGAGACCAGCTTGAGCAAGAGTGAGACCCCATCTCTAAAAGTAGGTGGGCATTATGGCAGACATCTATAGTCCCAGCTATTTGGGAGGCTAAGGCAAAGGAGACGCTTTAAAGAGTTGTTGTAATTAATGGAAGAGAATCTAAATTAAAAACAGGCAGGGGCCTAGGCATGGTGGCTCATCCTATAATCCCAGTACCTTTGGAAGGTGAAGCAGGAGTATTGCTTGAAGACAAGTGTTCCAGACCATTTTTCAGTTCCACAAATCTATCAAGTATTGAACACAAATGTCTTAACACTGTGATTAAGTAAATGAGGTGAAGGCTTTGTTAATTAGTAGGATGTAAGGACTCCAATTTGCACAAATAATCAACACGTTGAATCACATATTCATGATCTATGTATATATGACTTAATAAAAAAATAAAGTATTACGATCACACACACAACACACACACACACAAAAAGAGACTTCCAGACCAACCTGGGCAACATAATGAGACTGTGTCTCTAAAAAATCTAAGGAAAATTAGCCAGGCATGGTGACATGGACCTATACTTCCAGCTACGTGGGGGGCTAAGGCAGAAAGATTGCTTGAGCCCAGGAGTTTGAGGTTGCAGTGAGCTATGATTAGGCCACTGCACTCAAGTCTGGACAACAGAGCAAGACTCTTGTCTCTTAAAATTAAAAAAAAAAAAAAAAAATCAAAAAGCAAAGTCAGGGAAGATAGAGTGAAAGATAACATTCTAAGTGTATGTATTTCAAAGGAAAAAATCTTGGTGACAGGTTAAATGTGAAAAAGCTCTGTAGGATTTTGTTGTTGAAAAACTTAGGCAAATAAATGAAAATGTCATCCTGAAGTAGAGGGAGATTGGAAAGGATAGCATAAAATTGCTGATGTTTCATGTCTAAGTTAAGTTTAAATTGACTTACTGTTTCTCATTTACTCTTTGTCATCTTCCAGAAAGCAAAGAAGTAGGTCTGGTGGAGATGGTCATTGTACAGATTTTGCTTAGTATAACACAATTATATTTATACAGCTAAGTCAGGCATTAGCAATCAGATAAATTTGCTATGAAGCTTGAAATTCACAGATTCTCTTTTCCAGGTTTTAGAGCAATCTTGGCTGAGCCTAAAAATAAAGCATCTGAATCTTCTGAACAAGACTGTTACAGTAATTTGAGGCAAGAGGCTTTGGGACATGAACCTAGAATAAATATGTTTCCATTTGGTAAGTGGGCTACCTTTAATAGTGTCTGTATAATAGTATTTGCAATCTAATTTGAGTTTTTATAAATATTCTCTTGTCAGCTGTCTGTAAATCTCACCTAGTGAATAAACATCTTTAATATAATTTTTTTCCTAAAAAGTTGATCATGACTCCTGATGTTCTTAATATGTAATGTTTATTTTGCTTATTTCCAATTTTTTCTGTTCATTATACATTCTCTGCAGAGTAAACTACGGCCATTGGCTCAAGCCACTGCCCCTTTTTTGAGTGAGCTTCTGCCTTGGTACAATAGAACAAAAAGCACACACAGATATCTTCTAAGTATAAATCCTAAAATTTTGTTCCAAAACTACTGCCTCTTTAAAATTAGGGGTATTGAAGGGAGAAGAATGACAAAAGTATAAGCTAGAAAGGAAGGGGAAAATGAATAATAAAAGTAAGCCCTGTGAGTGTTATTTGGCTTACTTTCAGGTAATATACTTGCCATGTTTTTCAGTTTTGCATACTAAACTTATTCCTGTGAAATTAAGCTATGAATTTCTGCATGTTTCTGCCTTGAAGGTCATGGGGTGCGGAGAGTTGTCTGTTTAATCATCATTCTGGTAGTTCTGATGCCCGAAAGCATATGATAAAATGCAGTGTCTTTATTCCACGCAGTAGTATGTACTTTCTACTATTTAAAACATTAAATGAATTCTTGAAAGTAAAGAAACTTAAAGATTTGCTTTCTTTTGTCTTGTTGGAGAACAATACTCTGAATTTTCAAGTTTTGACAAGAATGATAACAGAGGCCAGGAAGCTATCTCCAAACGCTTGTCAGTTGTATCAAGAGTTCCTTTCACTGAAGAACAACTTTTCAGCATTTTTGATATTATACCAGGATTGGAATATTGTGAAGTTCAACGAGATCCTTATTCAAATTATGGTAAAAATAACATCTTTTTTTTTTTTAATGTACTATGTTTTATTACAGTGACTTTCTCTAGTAACACTTTTATGTCAGAACATAAAATTCCTGTCACTTTTATATTTGTCCTTTTCCATTTGTGTGACATGAATTTTATATTTTCTTTTTCTCTACTTTAGACTTTAAAATACAGTGAAACCTAATAAACAAACCCCTGGGATTATATCTCATTTTCACGGTCATTCACTTGAAAAAATATTTTAGTTCCCACAAAATAGAGCATTCTCTGTTTTGGGTTGAACAACAAAATACCTAAGTAGGATCAAGTAGGATCTCTGTATATACTCTTAACGCTAAACAAAATTATAAAACTCAAAATTTCCCTTTCATTCATCCCAAAGTCTCTTTCTCTCAAACTTTATACCCCAAAATGAGTTTACACTCCTCACAAGTTGCATCAGACTCAAGTGCAAACCCTCACAGTGGCATATAGCTTTGAGACCCTGGCAAATTGCTCATCCTCTATGAACCTGTCTTTCCTCATCTGTAAAATGGGATCAATACTTTCTTTGCCAAGGTTCAGAAAGACTTAGAAATAATAAATGTAAAATAACTGAATGCAAGTCCTGGTACATTATAGGCACTCAAAAATCTAAAGAATTTTTGTTTGTTTGTTGATGTTTTTAAAGAAGTGGAAGTGACAGTAATCAACACATTGAATCCCACAAAGGCATAAATGTATTCATCATCTATGTATATATGACTTAATACAAAATAAATAAAAAATGTTGGAAGTGGAAAAAATCACACTTGGTTGGCATCTCGTTTAGTATTATAGGTATACCTCATTTTAGAGTAACATAGGAATGGAGGAGAAAGTGAGTCTGATCACAGGTACCAACAGGCCTACAGTGATTTCACCCTTTACACAGATAACCCCACATCCTCACTGTTACCTACCCAGCACTGGTCTTTTAGCAGAACTGTCCATCTGAACCTATTACACTTTGGGCCGTCTCCAACCTTAACCTGATCTTATGCTATCATCCTCTGTTCTAAGACTTCTGGGCACACATTTTGCATTTTCTGGTGCATTTTTTATATTCATAGGAAATTCTATTTGTTTTGTGTTTTCCCACTATTTTATCGGGTAGGTTGAAGTGTTTTTGTTTCTATGCCTTCTATATAGTTGCTTTGCTTGTATGTCTGAAAAATATGTATCATTGGAATATCATTTTATTAATAGAGGTATCATCATATAATTAGGATCCTATTTGAATTAATTTTATATGGTCATTTGATTTTGTCTTATATTTTAATTTCGTTAAAGCATTGGATGCTTGGATTTTTGGAGGAACATAAAATTGTAAGTTTTTTCTCCAAAGTGGATTATGTTATAAATACATGAAAATCTTTTGGTTGTGTTGGTAAGTTCCTGGGCTTTCCATTTAAATACTCCACTATAAAATTGTCCTTTCTTTTAGCCTCACCTTCCTGAATTGAAATCTGAAATCTCTCCAAAGGAGTCTAAAATATGTGACTTAAGATAGAAGACCCTGGCTTGACACCTCTAGCTCAGTGACTAGGGCACCGGCCACATACACCCGGGGCTGGAGGGTTTGAACCCAGCTGGGGCTTGCCAAACAACAATGGCAACCACAAAAAAAAATAGTCAAGTGTTATGGCAGGCGCCTGTAGCCCCAGTTACTTGGAAGGCTGAGACAAGAGAATCTCTTAAGCCCAAGAATTTGAGGTTGCTGTGAGCTGTGACACCATGGCACTCTACTGGGGGCAACATAGTGAGACTCTGTCTCCAAAAAAAAAAAAAAGATAGAAGACCCTCTGTTCCCTACCTTTTGTTTTTCATTCAAATCACTTTTCTTGCCTCTACACTGCAGCTAGTCAAGATAAATAGATAACCTTTCCAAATATCTCATTTCATTTCCTATTCAGTATGATAGGGAAAATTTCAAAATTACCAAAGTAGATTTCAAATAATAAAAATGTAGGTTTTTAAGTATATCAGTATTATATAAGAAAAACTAGTATTTTAAGATGAAATTGATGAGACAGAAAGTATGCTAATATTCCGTTTTCCTTTATATATCATGTTTATATATTTTCCAGAATCTGAATTAGGCTTGCTTTTTAGGAATACACTTGTTGCACATATGTATAACAGAACTGTATTTTCTGATACAACTGATTCTGTGTTTACTAGTTGTGTGATACTAGGGTTCTAAATGGTTTCATTATTGAGATACATTGTAACATAGTCCATAGGCACTCCTTCTGTTTCTTTTTCATTTCTGTTATGTTCTCTATTTTAGATCATGGAGTGGTTCAGTATTTTAATGTAGCATCAGCCATTTATGCAAAATACAAGTTACATGGATTTCAGTATCCTCCTGGCAATCGGATACGTGTTTCCTTCATTGATGATGGAAGTAATGTAACAGAGTAAGTACGTACCATTCCAGGAGTGCCTATGGCCAGGCTTTGAGTGTACATGATTATGACTTGAAAAATAAAAATACAAAACAGCTCACCTCTCAGGAGAGAAAGTCACACAAAACAAGTTACTGTTAAAAGACTGAATAATTCTAGTTTGCTGTAAATTACCAGTTATTGTCTCCAGTCTCCTTAGAAAAATGGCAACACAGATGGTAGCTGCACAGCTTGCATCAATGGTGTGGAATAACCCAAGTCAGCAGCAATTTATGGTAAGTTGGTATAAGGATTTAACTTTCGTAGTACATCAATAGTATATAAAATAAATGTGACCTCGCGTATTACCTGTGTAAGAAACTTTTCAGAGCTATAGTAGAAAACCACATTGGTGCCATGATACACATTTATCTTTAGCTCTTGGCCAAAAATCCCTAAAGTGCAGTTTTTCTTTTTCTTATTTTGTACCTAACCGTTCAACAGCAATTTGGAGGAAGTTCTGGATCACAGTTGCCTCAAATCCAGACTGATGCTGTACTTCCATCATGCAAAAAAAAAGCCCCTCCTGAAACTCCCATGAAAGAAAGGCTTTTTATCGTGTTTAATCCTCATCCTTTACCTTTAGATGTATTAGAAGATATATTCTGGTAAGATTTAATTCTACAAAGCTATGTTTTTTTAGTATAATTTATTTAAACTAATAGTTTAAGCATTCACACAATCTTGACATTTCCTTCATCCACTATCTCTAGGTGGAGATTATTTATTCTGCTGTTTTGTGAATTTATTTGTATTATTTTTTAACATTTCTGATCATTTTCTGTCAGTCACATGTCCTTCTTCACTTAGAATTTCCTTTATTCTGAAGACATAGACAAATCATTTTTCCCTTGGTAGAAGACACATCTGCATAGACCTGTCCACTAGAATTCTTTTCACATATCTTTTTCTTTATACTTGTAATTCAACTGAACAGTATTTACTAAGCATCTTCTATTTTGTCAGTGCACTATTGGGTCCTTCAGGATTGAGTAAACAATTACTTGATTATAAGGAAAAATATATAATAAGTGTTAAAGGAAAGGGAAGCATGAGCGGCGCCTCTGGCTCAGTGAGTAGGGTGCTAGCCCCATATACCGAGGGTAGCAGGTTCAAACCCGGCCCCTGCCCAACTGCAACAAAAAAATAGCCGGGCATTGTGGCAGGCACCTGTTGTCCCAGCTACTCTGGAGGCTGAGGCAAGAGACTCACCTAAGCCCAGGAGTTGGATATTGCTGTGAGCTGTGACGCCACAGCACTCTACCAAGGGCGATAAAGTGAGACTCTGTCTCTACAAACAAAAAAAAGAAAGAAAGAAAAGGAAAGCATCTTATTTATTTTTGTATTTTTTATATAACTCCTTCCTTAGCTTTTTCTTTTTCGTCTTTTTTCTCATTTGCCTTACAAGAACATTAGTGAACTAAACAGATAGATATGAAACTTTTTAAAGAGTTACATAGAATATCAGGGATGTGGTTGTAATTGAACCTTTATATAACTGATTTAATGTAGATTTTTTTCTGGCATCTCTCCTTGTGCCCCACAGGCACTGTGCTAAATGCTACAGACATTATATAAATCAGTGATTTTCAACAGGTGTGTCATGGCACACCGGTGTGGTGTGAGAGGATCTTAGGTGTGCTGCAGAATTTTTTAAAGATCATTAATTAAATTATTTTTGAAAGAAATTCAAGGCACAGTTAAGGGTATTTTTTTTTTACTCTTTCTTTTTTTTGATCAACATAATTTAAGTGTGCCATGGAAGTTTAACGATGGGTTCAAGTGTGTCATGATATAAAAAAGGTGGAAAAACATAGAGCAAGACATTATAGTATAGTCTTTGTCCTCTTTGTCTTCTAATCTCATGTAGAAGACAAACAACTTAATAGGAAATTACAACCTAGAGAAATTGGTGCTGTGTTAAGGAATGTATAAAATACATAGCATAGGTGCCTACCTTTGAAAGAAGCAAGCTGTGTGGAGACCTGCAGGATACAGACAATTTCACCATGGAAGAAGGCTGGGGGTATGGATGGTTATTCTTGTCAGGAAGAATGTAAAAGGAGGTCATTAGAATATGGAATTTGAGAGATTGTAAGGGAAGATGAAATTAGAGAGGCCAAGGACTGTACAAGAAAGCTTTCAAACTATCTTAAGAAGCTTATTACCCTAGCGCAGTGTTTTCAACCTTTTTTATCTCATGGCACACTTGAATCTTAGTTAAACTTCTGTGGCACATGTAAATTATGTTGATTTAAAAAAAGAGTAAAAGAAAAGAGAATATACTTATGGCGCTTTGAACTTCTTTCAAAAATATTTAATCAATGTTCTTTTAAAACTTTTCTCAGCACATATACAATCTTCTCCTTGCACACCAGTGTGTCATGGCACACCGATTGGAAATCACTGCCCCAGAGGAAGTGAGGAGGCGCCGAGGGAATTTTTAAGGAATAAATGATCATATCTGTGCTCACTCAGAAGCCAGGGTAGAGAATAGATTAAAGAGGACAAGCCCAAGAGGCAAGGAGACAAGTGAAAAAGATACTGAAATAATCTAAGGAAAAGAAGATGGTCTGAATAAGGAAAGTGACCCAAGTGAGAATGAAGAGAATTGACTGATTGAGATGTTTAAGATTGGCATGGAATCTCGTGTTGGATATGGGAGAAGAGTGAAAAAGACTAGATGGGACCCTAGGTTTTACGCTTGATCTTAGCCAAAAGGCCAAGAAGCGATGGGACCCTAGGTTTTAGACCGGAGCAGCTGTGTTCAGTCAATTTCAGTTGATTTTTTTCTCTTTGTTTCAGTCGTTTTGGTAACCTGATTGAAGTTTACCTTGTGTCAGGAAAAAATGTGGGGTATGCCAAGTACGCAGACAGAATAAGTGCTAATGATGCCATTGCCACTTTACATGGAAAGATTCTCAATGGGGTCAGACTTAAAGTTATGCTGGCAGATTCCCCTAGAGAAGAATCTAACAAACGGCAAAGAACTTACTGATTCTGGAGGTAAGCACTTTTTAATCTGAATTTTAATACATATATATTGGCTAAAGTGGATAGCAAGAGAAATATGTTTAAGTACCTTTAATTATGGACTTTTCTTTTTAGTGATTGAGAAGTTGTCTGTTAAAAGCACTTTGCCTATAAAACCAAGTATATTTTACCATCTATTTTTCAAACTTAAACTTCTGAAAAAAAAAAAAACTGTTGACATTAACTAGAAGAATGTTTTTGCCCTTCTATGAAATAAAATCACATTTCAATTTACAAAGTTAACTAGTTTTTTGTTTGTGACTATGTTAGGTTTTAGGTTTGTGAATATCTTAGTAAGAATTGTACTTTTTACTGAATGCTTACATAAACTTTGAAATTGAATACTCTAAAGATTTTTAACTTTAAAAATCAAGTGTCTTGGGCGGCGCCTGTGGCTCAGCAAGTTGGGCACCAGCCCCATATACCGAGGGTGGCGGGTTCAAACCCGGCCCCGGCCGAACTGCATCCAAAGCCAGGCATTGTGACGGGCGCCTGTAGTCCCAGCTACTCGGGAGGCTGAGGCAAGAGAATCGCCTAAGCCCAGGAGTTGGTGGTTACTGTGAACTGTGTGATGCCACGGCACTCTACCTAAGGGTGACAAAGTGAGACTCTGTCTCTACCAAATAAAAAACTAAAAAAAATAAATAAAAATCAAATGTCTTGAGTTATGAATTGAGGTTATTTTATAACAGTCTTCATAAAGAATATTTTGACTTCTCACTAATGAAATGCCTTAAAAGTAATATTAAATTATATATCTTTTTTTGGACCTTTAGAACTTAAATGTTGATGTTATATTTGTGAGTTTGTGCATTAAAACTATACATTCAGAAAATATTCTTGTGTGCATAAATGTATTTTAAAAAACTAGTAATTTAACAAAACCTCTTATCTTTTATAAATAATAATACATACATCCATATGAATTTCCTTTCCAATTTATTAGCTGTCAGAAATCAAACTATAATTTCTTTTTTTGTAATAGTCTTTTTATATGTGTTTGGTTTGGAAAGATGGTTTTAATTCCTTAAAATTAGACTTTTTTATCCTGTAAATAAATTCTGCTTTTCAGCAGAAGCTGTTTCCCTGTTCTCACAGGCTCCAGGTCCCAAGTCCACCACAGGTCAAATGGTAGTAGTTGGCAAGCACTTTGAATTCAGTTTGGAGTTACTGGCTTGCAACCATTTCTTTTTTTCACTTAAGGTTTTCTTACCAATTGCGTGAGCTAGCGGTTGTCAGAATGAGTCCTCTCAACCCTTGCAGCTGATGGCCTTCCTCTCAGAGCAAGTCAGGTGATCAGTTCTTCTCTGTAGAAGGCAGTTGGCGTTAGAAAGTGCCCATTGGGTCCATGGTGAATAATCCTAATTTTAAAATGTTTTATTAAGACAAAAACCATTCTCATTACACCATACATTGTTAGCAGTTTAACCCTAGAAATAGTAAGTTGCCAGTGAAAAAGAATTAACAAGCAGTTTTTTCTGTTTTTGAGTAAAATGCTAAGAACTGAATTCTATTTAGACAGGCTATTTTCATGCAAAAAAATGTGCTTATTCTAGTCTACTTCTTGCTTCTTGGTTTTGTTTGACAAACCTTTGTCCTTAAAAGGACAATAATACAGACTTCTTAGTAAGAAAATTAATTCTTAGTAAAAAAATTAATATAAATTAATCTTACAACTGAGCCTTTGCTGATGATTATTTACATAGTAAAGTGAACATGGCTCTTAAAACCAGCAGATCTGCCCACTTAACTATGACTAGGTCTCTTCAGGCCTTCCTGAGGCTCAGTATTTTCACAGGATTATTAACAGACAATGAATGGATAAAATTCCTCATAAAAAGATTTTGCCAAGTATAAGCTAAAACTATTGTAATTATGGTTCATTGAACTCTTCGAGATGTCATATCATTGAAAATAATTACATCAATGATCAGAAACTAAAATGACTCAAATACCGCTTGAACTTTTCCTAACAAATGCAGTGTAATCTAATCTTACATACTCTTACATTAATCCAAAATTGTTTTAAAAATGTATATATTTTTAAAAAGGTATAGTGATATAAAACTACCTCATGGCCAACTGTGCTATGAGAATTAAGGTTTATAATACTCTACATAATTTCCCCTTGAACCATCCAATTTCCTACATTAGAAGAATTGCATATTCTTCAGCATAGCCATTCATAAAAATATAAATCTGTCACTTCCCCCCCTTTTGAACTGTTACACAAATTCAGGGCAAAGATTAAGTAAGGTCACCTTAGTTGAAAATGATATTTGGGTAGGATATAATTAGCCACACTGGTTTTGAGTTTTTTCTAATTGCATCATGGCTTTTTAATTTATTTTTGCTGCAGATCTTCTACTTACCATGGACTCCATAATGAGATTCTTCTCCTTTGTTGGTATAAATATATATCTTATTTTAAGATTTGATAAAATACTATAAAAGCTTTTTCAAACTTTACAGGATTGTGACAAGGTGTTTTTGGGGAGGGAGTGTGCTTTTTTGTTTCTTTAATTTTAAGAGGACACAGACACAGCTTATGAAGGCTAATTCCTTTTGTCTCTGAGGAATAAGGCTGGGATTAAGTTAGCCAAGGACATAGGAAAAGAAACTGACCTAAGAATATAATTTTGAAAATAGTTGAATTCTATTTTGAGATGGGTCTGATGTCCAAAATGTATTTCTCTTTGTATTTGAGGAAACTAGAAATTTTAGTATTTCAGAGCATCAGATTTTGTATTGATTCACAGCATTTTGCCTCTAGAAATTCAGTACCTGGTTGCATCATCCTTCTGAGTAAGTTTGGTTTTATTTATCTGGGGCATTTATGATGAAGCAGATAACGTTGGTCATACTGCAATAAGGGAACAATTGCTAACATTTTAGGAATACTATATACAACAACTATTTCCTTTCAGGTGATGATTTTTATACTTTGTGTTGTGTTCTTTCTACAGAACAAAAACTAAATAATGACATAATCCTCAGCTGACTGACTGAAAATGTGACTGGACACACTCCCTGTGGACAGTTGACAGCTTTTTTTTTTTTCACGTACCTGATAGTCTATGCACACTGTTGTTTTGTCTGGGAAGCAGGGATTGCTGACATGTATTTTTGAATCCATACGTTAATGCTAAAACTAATATAGTAGTTGTTTCTTACAGCAATATGTTGTTATGTGTAGCAGAAATAAAATTTTCTTTGCTTAACTAAATCATGGCTTATTTATGTGAAAGATGAGAATGAAAAAAATTAAGACAGTCTTTAGAATTTGACGTGACGGATTTCATCGATTTTTAGATGTACGTTTTTTCACAGTTTAATACCTCAGAAAGTGGAAACATTATGCCACAGCATAATTGATGACCTTGTTTTCTTCCTTAATAAAATATATAGGTGCTTTTTTCAATCAGTTGCCTCTTAGATTCAATAAAATGTGACGATTGCTACTGACTCTGCACACGCAGATTAACTGCTTACGCTTACTGTAAGGGCAAGAGCCAAAAGACATCATGAGAAATATTTTTATGTTATATTATTATACCAAGTTTCGTTGATAATTTTGTAATGATCTTTTAAGTTTAAACAACTGTCAATGGCTTTGGGGGAGGGTGGCTACTTTTCCTTTTTAAAATGCAGAAATATAAGGGGCACTCCAAAAAATCTGATGTGTGAGCAACTTCCAAAACAGACTGTGATAGGAAGCATAGTCATTTCAAATTTAAAACTTACGAACTTGCTCTGCGGCTTGGCGCCTGTGGCTCAGCGGGCTAAGGCGCCAGCCATGTACACCTGAGCTGGCGGGTTCGAATCCAGCCTGGACCCGCCAAACAATGACAGCTGCAACAAAAAAATGGCCAGGCGTTGTGGCGGGCGCCTGTAGTCCCAGCTACTTGGGAGGCGGAGTCAAGAGACTCGCTTGAGCCCAGGAATTGGAGGTTACTGTGAGCTGTGATGCCACGGCACTCTATCCAGGGTGATAGCTTGAGGCTCTGTCTCAAAAAAAAAAAAAAAAAAAGAACTTGCTCTGCTTATATTTTCAAAGTCCAAGAAAAAAATTTTATTAACACTTGAGTTGAGTGATAGTATCAAAAGGTATATCTAAATCAAGAACTTGGCATCTTTAAAAAAGGTGCGATAA
>CAUYRH010118878.1:0-13538 GCA_963574655.1 Perodicticus potto
TAGTTGCTTTATATTAGTATTATGTTCACGTTAAGGTCATGGTTTTTCTTTTTCTTTTTTTTTGAGACAGAGCCTCAAGCTGTCACCCTGGATAGAGTGTCGTGGCATCACAGCTCATAGCAACCTCCAATTCCTGGGCTCGAGCGAGTCTCCTGCCTCCGCCTCCCAAGTAGCTGGGACTACAGGCGCCCACCACAACGCCTGGCCATTTTTTGGTTGCAGCCGTCACTGTTGTTTGGCGGGCCCAGGCTGGATTCGAACCCACCAGCTCAGGTGTACGTGGCTGGCGCCTTAGCCCGCTGAGCCACAGGCGCCGAACCGAGACTCTGTATTCTAGGATGTGGATTTGCCTCCAAGTTTGGTCTAAGGCACTTGGTTTAAGTGGAGTCTAACCACTAATTTAAGGTGGTTAACTCCAGGAATTTTCAAGATGGCATTAAAAAAAGTTTAAAGAACTCAGGCAGAACATTCAACTGGAAGCAGAGCATTGTACTGAATTTATTTTTGAGATGGAAGCCATATAACACCTTCTCAAACCACCAGATTTTGGGGCTCCTGGTATTAGCTCCGTCTCCCTCTGCAAGTCTCCTTCACAAGCAAGCTGGACTCAGGCTGTCTGGTGGGTGATACTCCTCCCCACTACGAACACAAGGGGTTTTTCTCTGGAGTTGGAGTAAGCTGGGGCCTGCATTCTGGGCCAAAACTATCACAGAGTTGCCTGAGTCCAGTCTACACAACACGTGTTTGAGGAAGAATCATGCCTGCCTGCTGCTCTTGAAAAAATAAGTTTTGCCCCCAACGGAGCTGATCACCACCTTCTGATTCCTATGGGATGCAGTTCATGAAAGCAGACTCAGGGTTGTTATTTTTTCCTTCTAGTTTAGAAATGAGAAAGTAAGGAGACAGTGTTTTCTTGGTATACCAGAGGCCCAGCGTTCAGGATTCAAGGGTACTATCCGTGACTGAGGGATGATGGGTCTGAGGCAGGAGAGGACAGATTCAGCCGGGTTGGCACGGACAGGTGTGTGTGTGAAGCCAGGAGGCTCTGTAGCTCAGCGCAATCCAGGATGACACAGTGGCTTTGCCGTGCTGAAGGGGCCATTTCCTAGTTTTACACTAATTTGTTCTTTTGAAATTTTTTAAAGCCATGTTTTTCTTCACCTACAAACACCGTGATTCATTTTCACTTTTAGCTTCTCAATTACCTCTGAGGAATGAAGAGTATCCTGATTTTATATTCAGAAATCAGAGTGAAAGATTACTTGCCCTGCCCCAGGCAGAGATTGGTTCTCCATGTTGCTGCCCATTCAGACCCGTAGTTCTTCTAGCCAGGCCGACTTTGGAACATTCACTTTGGTCTAGGGGCAGGAAAAGATTAACTTCTATCTTTAAACCTCATCCCCAGTAGTGCTTGAGACTGTTTGCAATCTTCAGGGTCAGTGCTGTCCTCCGTGTAACCCTAGACCTATGGTGCTGTTTTCTCCATACCTACCCTGCTATGCTGGACTCTTCTTCCTAACCCTGAGGAGTCACCCTCTGTAGAACCCAGAACTTGTCCCATGCCTTTCATTCAGTGTGAAAATGGATTTCGAGGTGACCATCCAGGGATGGAATTAGAGATGTGCCTCCCAGTCGGACAATCACAGCACACCCAGGGAGATGTGGAAGGTCACCGGGGCCCAGGAAACACAGCTACTGTTTGCACACAACCATCTCACTCTAAGGCAGCAGATAAGGCCCAGCCCTGGACTGCTTATCCTTGAAGACTTTTGCTACAACACACAGTCCAGCGGCAGCTGTGACTGAAGCCACCTAAAGAGATGGGTAGGTCTGCCAGCCTCACCTGATCCCTCAGTGATCCCTGCTGCATCTGGGACAATGTACTATGCCCACAGGAACAGAGGCCTCACCCCCAGATCACTAAGGAAGACCCCAAACAGTAAATGAAATCAGTGTACCAACATCTTTTCATGCAGTCCCTGCTGCACCTGTTCAGGCCTCAGACTGCTTCCTCCTGTTTAGGCCTAGCGTGTGTTGTTGGCTGCCTCAAAAGGTGTCCTTTACAGAAGAGAATACAAGCCTTTCCCAAAAAGTAACTTCAGCCATCAATAATTATTCTTGAACAGCAGCATATCTCAGATTAGTAAAAAACTCAGGTCTTGTGTGAGGCTGAGACAAGATACGAAGGCCTACTGTTAAGAGAGACTAGAAGTCACTTCTGAATCCATTCATATGGCTGCTGAGTGCCAAAGGAGGGGCACAGATCTAATCACTCTAGGGGAGAAGTGACTACCATCTGGCGTGGTAAGGACCAGCTCCAAAAAGCAGGTTTAATTAAAGTGAAGTCTCAAGGCAGGGGTAGTTGGCAGAATGGGAGGGGGTATCCCCGGAGAGTGATCAGGATGAGCAGGAGGTGGCACGCAGAGGACCCAGCAAGCAGTGAGCAGCCTGCACTGCCTGGAGCCAAGGATTTAGATGCATAAGGCCAGGTTGGGGCCAGATTGTATAGGGTTTTAAACGTCAGGCTAAGGAATTTATCAGGGGAATGAAATGATCAAACAGGTGTTTTAGGAAGATGAATTTGAAGAGAATGTGCAGAATGAATTAGAAAATCTGGAAGCATGGCAACAATTAGGAGGCTGTGAGATTAATTAGGCCATTGCAGTAGTCCTGTGTGAGTTGATAAGGGTGTAAATGAGCATAGTGGTGGCAGAAATGGAAAGGGACAGATGCAAGAGACATTGTTAAGAAAGAATGGATGAGGTTTGCTGCCTGATTGGATTGGGGACCCAGGGAGCTCCAGGAATCAAAGACGACACCAGAGTTTTGAGCATGGGCAACTGCTAGTACAATAAACAGAAAAAGGGATGTAAGAAGAGGGAGCTGGTTTTAGCAGATGCAAATTTAGTTCCAGACACAGAAGAGTCTGCAGGATATCCAAGTGGAACTGTCTGACAGGTAACTGCAAATTTAACACTATAGCTCGAGACAGACATTATATTTGGTGATGAATTTGGGAACTGAAAGCAGAAAGGTGATAAAGTTGTGGAATGAATGTGATCTCTAAGGAAAAGCAAATACTAAAGAACCAAAGACTGACCTTTCAGGAATGTCCATATTTAAAGGATTTATATTACCAAGCCAAGTCCAGAAAGCATCACTCTCCATGCTGCGCATCTTCACTGTTAAAATATCAGTCTAAAGTACATATTAGTTTAAGAAAGCCAAACACCACAGCATTCTTATGACTCAGTAGGAACAAATTATAAACACTTGAGTATGCCTCTAAAAGAAAGGTGTCTTAAGTAAAGGCTGATGTTTATAGAGGAAGAGGGTAGACAGTGAATATAATCTAGAAGACTGGTGGATCTGATCCTGTAAGAAGTCAAGCAATGAGAAGAAAAACTTATAACATATACTCTGTCAATAACATCTGATTAAAGGGATTTGCTCACTTTAACATAAGGACCAAAAAAATTTTCCTGACTTGCAATGTGCTATCTTCCTTAAGGGTAAATAAAACTCCTTCACCAAAGTATTTTTAATACAAGTATCAACTGATTCAAACATTCAGCAAAAAAAGCTCAATAAAGAAAGCTGCCCAGAGTGTGGTGATCAATACCAGACATTAGAATGCAAATTAAACATCTTTTTTAGTGTGTATTCCTAGTATTTTTACATATATATTTACTGGATATTATACTTTTTGATAGTAACCTAAAGAATATTAAAGCTTTAAATTCTTGGAATAAAAAGCATCTTAGGCTCGGCACCTGCAGCACAGTGGTTATGCTATGGGTGCCATAGCATAGAACCCACATGCACCGAGGCTGGTGGGTTCTAACCTGGCCCAGGCCTACTGAACAACGACAACTCCAACAAAAAATAGCTGGGCATTGTGGCGGGCACCTGTACTCCCAGCTACTTGGGAGGCTGAGGCAAGAGAATTGTTTAAGCCCAAGAGTTTGAGGTCGCTGTGAGCTGTGATACCCTAGCACTCTACTCAGGGTGACAGCTTGAGACTGTCTCAAAAAAAAAAAAAAAAAAAAAAAGAATCTGAAGTCCAATAAAGCAACAAATAACATGTGTCTTAAATATGTTAATATTTTTTTTCAGAATGCTTTTAATAAAGTATATGCAGCTGTACACCAGTTTAACAGTATAGCAATTGTTACTCCATGACATCTCAATAACTTTTGAAATAACAGATTTTTTTCTTCCCAAAACATCACAGCAAATACATTTAGCATATACCAAAAGCAGTTAGAGATAGGGCGTGGCTTTCCTTTGGACATCAACTTTTTGAAAAATGGAACTTATAAATTATACAAAATGGGATGCATATATAATACCGACATGCACGTTTGCAGAAGATACTGGTTTTAGCTGTTTCCAGGTTTTCATGAGGTGATGAAAGCAGTCTCAGTACGTTGATCAAGAAAATATATACAATTCTGGCCACTATACACACATATACAAAATAAAGACAGAGAGTCAAGTGAAACTTACAAATTTGTTAACTTCTCACTCTCCAGATATTTTGAATATATCTAAACAATTTAAACGGATAGGATATCACTATGATCGTGAAGGGAACTCTAAAAATAACAGTATTATAGAACAGTGAAACTGAGTTGCTAAAACTGAAGCAGTAAAATGTTTTCTTGATAGCCTCAGACTCTTAACTAAAACCCAAATAGATTAATTCTACCAGTTAAATTTAATCTAAAAGTTGACTTCTCAAATGCCCAAGCTGTCAAGCTTCTTTGGTAACATTTATAAACAGCCATGAACTTAATATATTACTTAGGAGTTAGCCTCATTTCTTTCAGTATGGGCTTTGGGCTGACTTACAGAACACTGGGGAAATAGAGTAAAAAAAAACTAAGCAATTTTCTTTCTAAGTACTTCACACTACTAAATAACATGAGTTAAAAAACACTTTTTATGGTGGAGGAGTCAGGTGGATGACTCTCCATTGAGGGATACAATGAAAAAGGACTCTAATTAAGAAGGAATGGCATTGATTTGGGTCAATAAAAACCTAAAGTTAAAAAAAACAAAAAACAAACCAAAACTTAAAGTAAACCGAAATTTCTAAAATGTGCTGTAAAACTGAAGATAGTATCTCTTAGTGTAGAAGATACAGTACAAATTTGCAAGGGAGTTTCATAATAGCCATTTTGTCGTTAAATCTGAAGTCTATAACATATACACATGTGTATCTTATTTCATAGAAATAAATGACTCAGAGTTGCTTAGATTCAACTTCTTGTTCGGTGAAACAAAAGTCCAAATGTTTGGAATTAAATGACCCACTACTCGCCAAAAATCCACAAAATATTCACGCCAGATAGACCAAGATTAACTCTCCTAAAAAGAGGGAAGGGAAAAAAGTTTTAATAGAGTTGTTTCATAAGCATTTTAAATCTTTTTCCAATAACTGAAATAAGGATCTTTCTGAGTAATACATGTTTAATTCATGACATTTAATGTACGTCTGCAATGAATTAAGTCACACACGGTTTATTAGGTGAATTCTATTAATAGTAACTGTGCTCAAAACCCAAATCTAGATATGGAGCTTTGAAAATTAGCTTTTTAGTAAACTTCAAGAATTACTCCACTAGGTAATGAAGCTAACAAAATAATTTTAGTAAGACTGAAGAAAGAGTCAACTAAATAAAAAATATGCCGGGCATGGTGGCTCACGCACTCTGGGAGGATTGCTTGAACTCAGGAGTTTGAGGTTGCAGTACGCTAGGCTGAGGTCATAGCACTCTAGTGGGGGCAACGGAGTGACACAGTCTCAAAAAAAAGAAAAAGCTGATAAATGTTTCTATTTGTTTACAATACAAATTTTTGTTCATGTCTGTTTTAATCTTTAGATCTAATATGCATATATTTAAGGACAGAGATTTGGTTTCCCTAGAGCAGTGCTGTCCAATAGAAATAGAGTGACATCACAAATGCAAGCCACATGCATAATTTAAATCTAACAGACACCTAAAAAAGTAAAAAAGAAATGGTAAAATTAATTTTAAGAATATATTTCATTGGGCGGTGCCTGTGGCTCATTGAGTAGGGCACCAGCGCCATATAGCAAGGGTGGCGGGTTCAAACTCAGCCCCGGCCAAACTGCAACGAAAAATAGCCGGGCGTTGTGGCGGGCGCCTGTAGTCCCAGCTACTCAGGAGGCTGAGGCAGGAGAATCGCCTAAGCCCAGGAGTTGGAGGTTGCTGTGAGCTGTGTGACACCACAGCACTCTACTTAGGGCAATAAAGTGAGACTCTGTTTCTACAAAAAAAAAAAAAAAGAATATATTTCATTACTCCAGTATATTCAGGTGTATGTGGCTGGTGCCTTAGCCACTTTAGCCACAGGCGCCGGGCCACTCCAGTACATCCAAAATAGTATTTTGGTACGTGACCAATTTACATAATTATTAAGAAAATATTTTACATTTTTTGCATTATTGTCTTTGAAATCTGGTAGATATTTTACTCTTTTTTTTTTTTTTGAGACAGAGCCTCAAGCTGTCACCCTGGATAGTGTGCCGTGGCATCATAGCTCACAGCAACCTCCAACTCCTGGGCTCAAGCGAGTCTCTTGCCTCCACCTCCCAAGTAGCTGGGACTACAGGCGCCCGCCACAATGCCCGGCCAGTTTTTGGTTGCAGCCGTCATTGTTGTTTGGCGGGCCGGGCTGGATTCGAACCCGCCAGCTCAGATGTACGTGGCTGGCGCCTTAGCCCGCTGAGCCACAGGCGCCGAGCCAGATATTTTACTCTTTTGTGCATCTCACTTCAGATTAGTCATGTTTCATTAAGCTCAATGTCACTTGTGGTTGGTGGCTACTGTGCTAGACAGCACAACACAACTGTAGAACAAATATTTCTAAATTACACAGAAGATACCCAAACTTAAAAGAGGCATATGTATCAGAAGAGGAATTGACCACAGGTCCCTTCCACTCCAAGACTCTCCCTTTACATCTTATGAGCGTTGGGTTACTCAGTTTGGTGGAGCAGAACTCAGTATCCAGGTTTTCAGATTCCCAGACCAGGCATTACCAGATTTCCCTAGCTTTAGCTGGGGTCTACTTACTTCAAATGTTATTTGACATGCTAAAATTTTATATCATCAAATGTCTTCCCACAATTTTGAATGTTACAGTAAGTGAGCTTTTTTTTTTTTTGGAGAAAAGATTTTCACCCTGTGCTGTAGTGTCCCGGCTCACAGCAACCTCAAACTCTTAGGTCCAAGCAATCCCCCAGCATCAGTCTCCTGAGTAGCTGGGATTACAGCTACACTACAATGCCCAGCTAGTTTTTCTATTTTTAGTAAGAGAGTGTGTGTGTGTGTCTCACTTTTGCTCAGGCTGGTCTTGAACTCCTGAGCTGCCATACTCGGCCGGAATATGTGAACTTTATTACTAAGTATGCAAACAATTTCAATTGATTACTTTTCTATCCCAGTTAACAATATTATGGAATGGATATTGACTTAGTCTTTGTGGAAGTATAACCATTCTGTAGAATGCTTTATGTCTGAAATGGAAAAGCCTGAAAGAAAGTCAATGATGTGGTCTATTTGCCTTTTACCAATAGGGAAATGGAAGTTCAAAGGAGTATAATGGACTTGCCCAAGACAGCAGAGCTAGTTAGTGACAGGGCCAAGATAGTACTAGAAGCCACATCTACTGTTCAGTCCATAAATCTTTTTAGTTATAGACTGCCTCCTGAAGAATCTTAACACAGGAAGAAAATCATTTAACATATCATATACTTATGTTTTTGAAGCATAAATACCTACCCAAGCATTCCTGACTCTTTGGTCTTTATGATGTAGAGAAACATTAACAACGTATGAAACATATTATTTCTGCCCTGGAACAAAGACAAAAAAGACAAGATTTAAATCAAACCAAAAAGACTCACTCTGGTGAGTAAATGCAGATCCTCTATTTAGTATCCGACTAACTCAAAATTCCATGTAATTCAGGCCATTCATTCACTCAACAAAGTGCCTATACTTTGTGCTGGGAAGCAGGAATACTGTGGTGAAAAAGACAGAAAGGACACAGGTAATCAAGGAGCTTAATAGTCTGTAAGAAAGGCAGCAGTAAACTAAGAAGTGTAAAGATGTGTGAAGAATGCTGTGAGACTGGGGGCACAGGGACATAACAAAGGTATAGCATCTGACCTAGACTGATGATGCAGGGAATATCTTCCCAAAGGAAACATTTTGAGTTGGGACCTGAAAGATTAATTTGGAACTGCGGTCCCCAACCTCTGGGCTGTGGAGCAGTACCAGTCCGTGGCCTATAGAGAATAAGGCTGCATAACAGGTGAGTGGCAGGTGAGTAAAGCTTCGTCTGTCACTGTCTCCCATCACCCTCAAATGGGACTGTCTAGTTGCAGGAAAACAAGCCCAGGGCTCTCACTGATTCTGCATGATGGTGAATTGTATAACTATTTTCATTATATATTGCAAAGTAATAATAATGGAAAAGTACACAATAAATGTAATGTGCTTGAATCATCCTGAAACCATCCCCTCCCCCTGTTCCATGAAAGTTGTCTTCCATGAAATCAATCCCTGGTGCCAAAAAGGTTGGGGATGGCTTTGGCTCGGCGCCTGTGGCTCAACGGGCTAAGGCGCCAGCCACGTACACCTGAGCTGGCGGGTTCGAATCCAGCCCGGGCCCGCCAAACAATAATGACGGCTGCAACCAAAAAATGGCCGGGCGTTGTGGCAGGTGCCTGTAGTCCCAGCTACTTGGGAGGTGGAGGCAGGAGACTCGCTTGAGCCCAGGAATTGGAGGTTGCTGTGAGCTGTGATGCCACGGCACCCTATCCAGGGTGACAGCTTGAAGCTCTGTCTCAAAAAAAAAAAGGTTGGGGATGGCTGGTCTGGACAATAGCTATTCTGAGGTTGGTGTCTCTATACATTACATACAAAAAACATTCTATCCCTAAAATCGAAAGCTTTAGAGTGTTGGAATTAAAGCTTTTAGCCATACTTCAAAATAATATTACAATATACTTCATAAGTAACGAGTTAGATATAAATTTGGTCTATAAAGGACTACTTGACAGTGTTTTGCCAGATCTGAAATCAATCTATTAAATGTAATTGTTGGTCAGTAAAAATAGTTCCAAGTTCATATTTTCAATGTAATGATTAACTTTTGCCTGTTTAGTCTGACTTAGTGTTTTCATTCAAGAATCTGAGAATAAATAGAAAAAATTAACTGGGTGTAGTGGTGCATGCCTGTAGGTCCAGCTACTCAGGGAGGCTGAGATAAGAGGATCGCTTGAACCTAGGAGATTGAGGTTGCAGTAAGCTTTGAAGCTACAGTGACGCTACTGCACTCTAGCCTGTCTCTACTCACACACTCCCCCAAAAAAAGAAAGAAAAAATGATCTGCATGAATAATGAATACTTACTAGAACTTCAATAGCCAAAAATACCTATACACTTACAAAGATAAATCTCAAACTTGAATGAAATTAATATCTCCTCCTGAAAATCCGATACAGAACACGATTTATAATTATAGCCAATGCTCGGCACCAGTAGCACAGTGGTTACGGTGCCAGCCACATGCACCAAAGTTGGCGAGTTTGAACCTAGCCCCGGCCAAACTGTACCAAAAATAGCCGGGTGTAATGGCGGGTGCCTGTAGTCCCAGCTACTTGGGAGGCTGAGGCAAGAGAATTGCTTAAGCCCCAGAGTTGGAGGTTGATGTGAGCTGTGACACCACAGCACTCTACTGAGGGTGACATAGTGAGACTGTCTCAAAAAAAAAAAATTATAGCCAATGTAAAATGTCTCAGAAATTATACTGATAACAAAAATAACTGCAAAGGTCATCAACAGAAATGATATTTGCAATGAAGAGTAAAATACCTGTATGAAGTGTAAATTGGCATAATAATCTTTTTAATACAGTAACTGGCATTATGTATTTTCAAAGCCTTGACAATACTCTGTGGCCTATAATTCTATTGTTTTTCTGGTTCTCTGGACTAAAGAAATGATCCAAATGCAGATAGATAAATGCATGAAGATGAATATTCACCAAGATTTACAATAACGAGGAATTAGAAATATCCAAAATGTCTCCAATACTGGCTGGATCGGTGGCTCACGCCTGTAATCTTAGCACTCTGGGAGGCCGAGGTGGGTGGATTGCTTGTGTGCCTGAGTTTGAGATCAGACTGAGCAAATAGCCAGACTCTGTCTCTACTAAAAATAGAAAAACTGAGGCAAGAGGATCACTTGAACCTGAGTCGGAGGTTGCTGTGAGCTATGACACCACTGCACTCTACCAGGTATGACAGCTTGAGACTGTCTCCAAAAAAAAAAAATAAGGAAGTCCAATACTAGAAGAAGAGTTGAAAATTATGTATGAGCTCTCTTTTTTTTGAGAGACAGGGTCTCACTCGTGGCCCAGGTTGGATGGAGTGCAGTGGTACAATCCTGGTTCGCTGCAGCCTTGAAATCTCTGGGCTCATCAAGCCATCCTTCTGCCTCAGCCTTTCAAGTAGCTAGAATTATAGGGTTCTACTACTGTGCCCAGCTATGCTTTATATATACATACATACATACATACATACATATATATACATAATATATATTTTTAAATTAATTATTATTATTATTTTTTTTTGAGACAGAGCCTCAAGCTGTCACCCTGGATAGGCTTCACAGCTCACAGCAACTTCCAATTCCTGGGCTCAAGTGAGTCTCCTGCCTCTACCTCCCAAGTAGCTGGGACTACAGGCGCCTGCCAAAATGCCCGGCCATTTTTTGGTTGCAGCCGTCATTGTTGTTTGGCGGGCCCAGGCTGGATTCGAACCTGCCAGCTCAGGTGTACGTGGCTGGCGCCTTAGCCCGTTGAGCCACAGGCGCCCAGCCTATATATGTATTTTTTTTATGAGACAGAGTCTTAGTCACCCTGGGTAGACTGCCAAGGCACCATAGCTCACAGCAAGCTCAAACTCCTAGGCTCAAAAGATCCTCTTGCCTCAGCCTCTGGAGTAGCTGAGACTATAGGACCTGCCAAAACACGTGGCTAGTTTTTCTACTTTTAATAGAGATGGGGTCTCACTCTTGCTCAGGCTGGTTTTGAGCACCTGAGCTCAGGCAACCCACTCACAGTGCTATGGAGTAAGCCTAGCTCACAGAAACCTCAAATTCCTCGAATCAAGCAATCCTCCTACCTCAGCCTCCTGAGCAGCTACGGTTACAGGATCCTGCCACAACATTAGCACTAATTTTCCTATTTTTAGTAGAAATGGAATCTTGCTCTTGGTCAGGCTGGTCTTTTTTTGGGGGGGGAGGGTGGAATTCATTGAGGGTACAAAAAATTAGGTTACACTGATTGCATTTGTACTCAGGCTGGTCTTGAACTCCTGAGCTCAAGCGATCCTCCTGCTTTACTTACACATTTTTAATAGTATAGAAAATAATGTTATAAAGTTAATTTTTAAAAACAACATATAAAGTTCCATAAATAATATAATTTTACCTCCTAAAAAATACAAAGACCAAAAGGAAGTTTATCAAAAGGCAATACACCAAAATGTTAACAATGGCTATCGTGGTATAATGATGTGAGTGATTTTTCTTTATACTTTTCCAAATTAAGAGCATATTACTTTTACAGTAAAAAAATATATATATATACAAGAAACACACTTTTCCTAACTTAAAATTTACTACCTGGACTATAAATAAGAAATTCTAATTTTAAAAACATTATTGAAGCAAGTCACCTATGACATTCTTGAGAATTAACTTTTACATATGAAAATACCTTGGGGAGATTGTAGACGTGACGCTGGTATATCAGCTCATAATGGGGAGGATTGATAGCACTCTGATAAATGCAAAAAACATTCTCGTTCGTAATATCTGTAATAGAAATATGCTACATTAAAAAACCAAACCACCAGAGATATTTCATGTGAAAATCTTAACACATTCTTTTAGGAGAGGTTTATACCTGGTTTATTTGGTGTCTGAACAAAGTGCTGAGAAGTAAATGTTTTTCCATCGGGGTACTTAGGATGTGGAGGCAATCTGGAATCCAGGTAGGTGCAAAATACATGCATGATGATCTGAGGATGAGGACATAATTTTTCAAAGTCAGTGTGAAACTCTAGTATGGCTATATATCTTTAAAAACATCTATAGTTATATTTATTCCACTTTAAAAATTTTTTCCTAAAGAAAAATTAGCAAAAATGCTTTCAACTTATATAAGTTTTCATTCTATAATCTTTTCAGTCTATAGATTTTATTTTATAACTATTTATAAGTTGAAAGCATTTTCAATTTATAAATGATTATAAAATAAAATCTATAGACTGAAAAGATTAAAAACGCATAATTTAAGCAATACACCTGTTCTTTTAATTCAAAGTATTACTTCCTATTTAGATAAGGAATTCACTAATAGGATATTTTCCTTTCTTAAATGATAGATGAATTCATTGTGTTTAAGACAGGAAGCTAGCTCAATTCATATAATCTACTCAAAATGTAAAATAGAAAAATATATTTGCCATCAAATCAATCTATATTTTGCTGGGAAGAAAAGTTTAAATACTGTACCCATGATGCCTGGCTTATATTTTCTATTTTTAGTAGAGACAGGGTCTCGCTTTTGCTCATGTTGGTCTTGAACGCCTCAGTTCAAGCAATCCTCCAACGTCAGCCGCCTGAGTGTAGGACATGCATAAGCCATCCCACCCAGTCAAGCAACTTTAAAACTCTTTGATCTCATAAATTCTAATTCTAGGAATTTTTTTTAAAGTGATAATCACAAATATACTTCATGATATTGCTTGCCACATTATTAAGATAGGAAAACAAATAAAAATCCCTTCTTTATCATAATTTTCTCCAACGTTTAGGTCCAATATAGGATAATAGTTAAAGGACAGTGTGTAATAATGAAAAAACACTCAAACATTACAAAAGTGAAAAAAAGCAAAATACATAATTTTAGACCAGGTGTAGTGGCTCTTGCCTGTATTCTTAGCTGTATGGGAGGACGTGGTGGGTAGAATGCCTGAGGTTACACGTTCAAGACCAGCCTGAGCAAAAGCGAGACTCTGCCTCTAAAAAAGAAAAAAAAAGCTGAGTGTTGTTGTGGGCTCCTGTAGTCCCAGCTACTTGGGAGGCTGAGGCAAGAGAATCATTTGAGCCCACAAGTTTGCAGTTCCTGTGAGCTGTGATGTCACATGGCACTCTACTAAGGGCAACAAAGTGAGACTCTGTCTCAAAAAAAAAAAAAAAATATATATATATATATGTATGTATATATACAAACATACACATATATAATTTTGCATAAATAATAATTACAACTATGATAAAAAACACTGAAAAATAGCACCACCCAAAAAAAAAAATATAGAAAAATATGATCAGTGATTGGCTTAAGATGTTGACATTATTATAATTCACTCTTTCTTTTCTTTTCCTTTTTTTTTTTTTTTTTGAAACAGAGTCTCACTATGT
>CAUYRH010118880.1:0-10760 GCA_963574655.1 Perodicticus potto
CCCAGATCAAGAGTTCCAAACCCAATTGTCCTGGTCAGCACAAATACAGATCAAGTGGGAGAGTTCAAAAGATCTGCAGCAACTGGCAGCAGGGGTCCCTTGACAGCTCAAATGTGACAGCTCTGGTGGTCCATGGAGTCAGAAAAGCCCACCCAGCAAAAGAATTATTCCAGGGGGCCTGGTGCCTCTTTTCCCACTTTGTATCTCATCACCCCCAGTCACTGTGAAGGCTGCAGCCTATCTCTCTCTAATACTTAAGTATACCATGGATTTGCACCTAAGTCAAAGAGGAGACAATGCTTCCACAACTGGACCGTCTCACTGTGCGACTTGCAGGCAGGAGGAATTCAGGCCTGATTCCCTCCAGTGATCATTGGAAACTGGGGCATGTTCCACCTGCGTCTGTACCCAGCTGGGGTTTACTGTGGAGTGGTGTGGTTCTCTCCCTCAGAAACCACACCTCTACCTTGGCCACACTCCACTTTTGGAACCCCTGTTGGTCAGGTCAGGTTCCCTCAGTGTTCCACAAAATTGGGCATGTGTCTCTCCCAAATTTGACTCCAGTGAGAGGGACTGTGGAGCTGCCATCACTGTCAGAGGTGGCACTGCCACTGTTGGGGGTGGTGCTGCTGGTCTGGGGTACTGCTGTGCTCAGGTTACAGGAGCTGAGCAGGGAGCTGGAGGGCACTGCCCTCATTTGTGTGGCTCAGATGGGAAGCTGAGGGTGTTGACACTGGCCTACCACCATGGGTCTCTGAAGCCTTGTGGGGAGCTAGAGGGTGGAGCCGCCCACCTGGTGGCTGCTGGAGCCAGGTGGGGAGCCAGAGGGTGGAGCCGTTGACCTCTAGCCACAGGGTGCAGGAGCTGGGTGGGGGACCAGAGAGCTGGTGGGCAGTGCCCCATGGGTATCAGAAGCAGGCGGGGTGCCTGCAGGGAGCCACTGACGTCCCCGGTGGTCAGTGGCACAGGTCCTGTGTATGCTCTTTCCAAGGGGCAAGTCTCTCTCCCCTTGTGACTCCCGCCATTATTTAAGTTATAGTTTCAATACAACAGCCCCATAGCTCATGAAATGCCCTGCCCTAGAAAAATCTGCCAGACACTCCAGATTTTGCAGGGGGTAGTCTTCCAGATTGCCAGTAAAGGGGCGAAGGGTGGACTGGGAATTCAGGAAGGTAGGGAGAATATTAGTTCAACTTTTGACCCAGGCAAGAGAATGCCTGGGTTTGCAGTGGTATCTCTCTGTGAAGGGAGTCTTGGTCCCTGTAATGCTCTCCCCTTTTGTGAAACAAAAGATCCTTTACTCACCTCAAGCCGCTCTCTTGAGTTGGGGGGGGGGTAAGGATTCCCATCCTCATTGGAATGGGTTTTGTACATGAAATGTGTTTCCTTGGAGTCTCACCTTGCCTCAGCAGGGGTGATGGGAACCCATCAATCCTCTCTCTCAGCTCAGTTCCCGATCTTCTGCTTTATTGGGTTGGTTCTGGCCATTATTTCTCCCTTTGGACGGGAGCCTCTGCTGAAAGCTTGCTTCAGTCAGCCATCTTGCCTCTTCTGCCTAAATATTTTTTCTTTCTGGGTAAACTGTTAGCATTTTCGTGCTTGTCAACCTATATTTGCTTTATATAACCTAAATATAGAATGTCCTGGCTCTTTATAATAAATTTAAACTTGTTTATTTCAATCTATGTACCAGGGTATGCTTATCTTTGAAATGGAGTCATAACATTGATTTTGTACACTATTCACCTTCAACTGCTAAAAGTATGCTTTTATTCCTCATACAACTTGTAGATAAACATTGAGAAACATAGTTATTCTAATAGAAAGACCTACATGCATGTGCACACACACAACATTACTATTTATATATTGTTTCTAAACTTTATGGACTAACCAAAGTGTACTTTCAATGTCCCATATTACATCATCATTTCATTGCCATATTTTAAAATACTTTGAAAAAGTTATGATAAAATTAGAGTGGACAGAATTAATTAGCTCTGACCTACTAATCTAGTTAATTTTAAAAGAAGAAAAAACATTTTTAATGTATCATGATTATGTGAGTAATTTAAAATTATTACAGTAATTTTCACAACAGTTCTTTGAGGTAATTAAGCAGCTATGATCATTTTTATTTTTCAAACAGGTAAACTGAGTCTAAAGTCCATTTTCTGTAATAAAGTATTAGTATTGTTAAAAGATTGAATGTGAACATGTATGCAAATTTGTAGATTAAATTATTTACCTACTAACTTATGTATGGTAATAGGGTAAAATAGTAATAGATCCTATTCTCCACTTAAGGCATAATGACAATGCTAGTTCTCCATATTATATCAATGGGTAAATGTATAATGGATCACTATGTAATCTAGGAGGTTTACTCAAGCAATTATTGGGATAATGGGAACATAATGTGTAGTGGAAATGCTAGATGAATGTAGCTCGTACCTTAGGGCAAGCACTTAGGGGTACAAAATCTCTAATGTCCCTGATCTTGCTAGGTGGCCTTCAGTTGTAAGGACTCTGAAAAATCTACTACAGCTTTAATCAGACATGGAATTCCTCCAGATTTTGCCCTCTGAATTTTTGTATATAAGTATTGACTAAGAAGATAGCTGAGATTGACTCCCTCAGATTCTTAATTTTATAATATTAATAATGATAATGTTTGTGATGCAAAAGAAAATGGAAGGAGAGGAGGAGAATAAGAAAAAAAAAGAAATATAAGAAAGAAAACTAGAACAAATAGCAAGTAAAATTTTAAGACTTACTGAGAGCTACTGTGTGATGAGTGGTATACTAAATGTTTTACTTATTTTCTGTCTTTAAAAATCCTACCTCATGTTGTTAGTTTTCTACTTTCCATCCTACTTTCTTTTTATTTTATTAGTTATATGATTTTTACATTGTCAGAATATGTCATTTTTAATTTCTATTCTGTCAACCTTATACCCATTTTTGGGTTATGCAGTTAAATATATTCACAGCTTCAACCCAGTGCTCTCTGTCTAGTTTCTCTGTCACCTATTTTTTGGATTGAAGTTGTCTTGTAATAGTTTTTTTAGGAAGCACTCACTAATATTACATGAGTTCTTAAATGTTCAAAATGCTTTGTTTATAACCTTTATACTGGGAAAATTTAGCTGGATATAAAATTCTGGGGACAGTTTATTTTATTTTAATATTTTTTTAATCTTCTGATGTTGAATGTTACCAGGTAGAACTCTGAGCTCAGGTAACTCTTTTCTCATCCACCCCCTCCAGTCTTGTTTTGTCTAGCTGGCCAAATAATAGCAACAATTCAACAAGGTTTGCAATTTCCCCTGTGATTTGGAGTGAAATTTTAATCTGTGGATTCAAGTTTTCTTTTATTTGTGGGAATTTTTCTTCAACTATATATGTATTTTTTACTCACTTATTTTTTCTATTTTGTTGTTTAATTTATCTTCTTTGGGTGCTCATATTTTGTATATGTTTGGATCATTTCCCAGTATTTTCTATTGGCAGCTTTCTTTCTAATCTTTCTTCCCTTCCTGTCTCACTTCTTTTCTTTCTCTTTTCCTTCCTTTCTTTTAATCTCTATTCATTTCAAATTCAGTTGGTTTGCTTTTTTCATTGCCAATCTGTGTATTTTGTACAGAATGTGTCTTTGCGGTGTTTAATCTCTCTTATGCTTCTTTTAGTTAAACTTTGTTTATAAAATAGTTTTGTATATTTATTCTATCCAGAGTTCTCCCAATTCATTTTCAGCTCATATTGATTGGTCATCTCCTCCCCAAGTTCTTCCACTTAAATTTTCTGGCCTTTCTTCATAACTAAAATTGCTTCACCAAAGATTTTTCTTTAAATGTTGGATTATAATTGTCATCTACTTTGGACCAAATCTTTTCTCATATGCTTTGTACTATGCGCATCTACTTTTATGGTTTCTTTCTTCAGTTTATTCTTATAGCTGTTTTGGGTGTATGCATATTATCAGTCATATTTGAATATTTTGGGATTTTCTGTATCTAGTATGTATAGGAAGTTTCATGAAAATGTACCCCACAAAATCTATATACTTTATGGTAAGACACACACATTTACAGCAAAGAGTCCTATAGTCAGCATAGCAGACAATGTCTTTGCATGCTCAATATTGCCAGCTCCTAACACATTCCCAACCTACACATTGGCAGCCTTACTGAATCTTCATCAGGCATTATGTACATGATTGTGACCAGTTCTTACAAGGGGATGGGGCTTCCAGCTGCACCATGTCGAGGTAACTACCCAGGTAACTACCCCTGCTCTCGATCTCATAGTTCCACCCTTGATGCAAAATATAAGCATACTACCAATGATGTAGTAGAGAAAGTTGACCCAGTCCTCTGAGAACTGAAAGATCAAGGGTAGTCTTCTTCATGTAGCTTAGTTGTAGTCTCTCTAGATAATGCAGATAAGGAAAAAGAGAGCCAAGGTCAACTGACAAATGGTATTTGCCAAGGTAAAACACATCACTCCAAAGTTAAATTGATAGAGAAATGAGAAGTCATTGAGAAAATTGAGAAGGTTGTTTGCAACCTTACAATCTGAGCCATTACTATTTTCAGGTTGAGGGAATACTTAAGTTGCAATGTTTAAATAACATTAAAGTGAAGATTGTAAGAAGTGTTGGAATAGAGATCATCAATAGGCCTGCATAAGTTTGGATATAGCTGAGTGCTATCTAAACAGGAGCAGTAGGATCAGTAGAGATTGATGAAGAAATCTAGAGAGGAAAGCAACATAGCAGAACAAGCACACTTCTTTGCATGATTATCCTTACATGCTTCAAGTTCTGGTTCCTATACACCTGGCATATTAGAGTGAGGTAAAGCAGAAGAAATGGCAAATACCACTGAAACACTGGTAACCTTGGTAACTGTTATTGAAAGTGTTATAGTGCCTAATTCTAGCCTCCTGAAGTGGTCAGCAAAATGCAGCTTATGAAATCGGTCATAAACACCATCCCTGGGCCCAGAATGCTGGGACTGGTAGGCTCTATTGCTCTTTTCAGAAGTCATAATGTACAGGCAGCCCAGCCTGTGGTGCTCAGGAGTATCCTCGACTATTATTTTCCCCACTTTAAAAGTAAGAAAAATGAAACTTATGGTCCCTAAATAATTTAATCATGTTTGCAATTACAAATGACTCTCCCCTCTTATCTAGACCTCTTTAGACTTGGTAACGTGGCTCTGGGCATCCTGACATATAATTTATTCAATAGCACCAATCCTGCTGCTTCGAATTGCTCAAGGCCTTCATGTTCTGAAACTTATTGCCCCAGATACCATGTGTATAAGTTCAATTTAGATCCAGAAAAATTTCAGGACATTTTTGCTCTCATTATGCTCTGTTCCCTGGGTCCTGCTTCAGCTGAGGAGAATGATTAGACAGCTACAGCTACAGGTAGATAACAGCAGGGTGAGCACGAAACATTCATTTACTTTCTTAGGATAAAACCCATTTGAATATGATTAATGTTTAAAGGAAGATGCTAGAAGTAAGGAAATTTTGAATATTTCCAAGTAAGGAAATCAATAGTAGGTTGAGGAACTTGTTCTGGAGATTTGATCAAGGGCTTGATTTTTGTTTAGGAAGTGAACAACCTCATTCTTTGAATCAGAACACAATTAAATAATGACACTGGCTGTGTATAAATTTAAATTTGTAAAGGGAGGAAACTCTAAGAAAGAACATACATAATAATATTGTTTTTCCACCTAAATCTACAAAACGGCAATTTTTCCCACTGGATTTGTGTCTTTCTAGGATAGGGGAAAAAAAAGATAATTGCACCATTAATTGAGAGTGAGTTTATGCTTGAAAATATTGGGGAGGGGCAGTAGTGCCAGAGGGCTGGGGTGTTGGGAATAGAGATCATAGTAGATGAGCTGCAGAATTCACATGAGCCTGGGATGAGAAGACAGGAGAGCCAGAGCAGGGGCACACGGGGAGAAATGGGAGGCCATGGAGCCCTAGGTCTCATTGAAATCCAGGTATCCTGGCTCGGTGCCCATGCTCAGCCTTTAGGGCACTGGCCACATACATAGGAGCTGTTAGGTTTGAACCTAGCCAGGGCCAGCTAAACAACAATGACAACTGCAACAAGAAATAGCATTGTGGAGTTGTGGTGGGTGCCTGTTGTCCCAGCTACTCAGGAGGTTGAGGCAAGAGACTCGCCTAAGCCCAAGAGTTAAAGGCTGCTGTGAGCTGTGATGCCACAGCACTCCACTGAGGGAGACATAGTGAGATTCTGTCTCAAAAAAAAAAAAAAAAAAAAAGAAAGAAAGAAAGAAAAAGAAAAGAAATACAGGTGTCCAGATAATGTGGATGACTAGATGGTTGTGCCCCGGAGCAGTGCATCAGTATTTACGATCTTCAAGTGGACACATTCTGAGGAATGAACAACCCAAGTATGCTCCAGAATGTAAAAGAAGATAACTAGATTAGAGGACGTCAAGGAACTTAAGTAATAGACATGGGATGTAGAAATAACTTGTGGATGAGTTGGTGGTCTAACAAATTTCCCTTCCCAGGCTTTGGTTAGGGAGGTGTGGCAGATAAGAGACCCCACTAGAAGGGCCTGCATGAGAAGTAGTATCTTCACTGGAGAGCCCCTGTCAGGTGGAGTGTGCAGATAAAGATGGATGATGATGGTTATGAAGATAAAAATGAGAGTTAACACTTTCTGAGAGCTTACTGTGGACTAGACTCTGTCCTAAGTTCCCCGCATATATTATTTACTCATTTAATCTTCATAATACCCTGTGGTGTATTATTATCATTCCATTTATGTATGAAAAATTAAGTTGCCCAAACTCATAGAGCTAGTACATAATAGGGAATAGAGTTAAAAATAAAAAGACTAATTTCAGAACCTGTACTCTTAAACTATTAGGCTACAAGGTCTGACAATTCAGATTGCGAACTCATGCAAGAAAAAGTGCTTTATAAGGATGGACTAGGATGGACTAGGTGCTGGCTCCGTGCATAGCTTCCTAAGGGGAGGACCTTAGAGGTGACCATAGTGGTTTCCAGCAATGAGGTATGTAGCACTTTTACTAGAATGAGTTCACAAACTGACTTGTCTGGCCCTGGGTACTGCTGCTTGTAGGTAGAATGTTTTCAGAAAAGGTTGAAAAGAAAGAGCATTTGTCAATAATGTATGGGAAATTCCAGAGGAATGTGGAAAGTGTTGAAGGTGGAGAGGAGCAAATGGAAAAGGCAAGGAGGAGGCTTAGAGCAGTAAGACAGCGACAGGGATGTGAAGTGCAGGATCACCTCGCTCTGAAGAGGATCTTTTGCTGCTTCAAGAATGCAGAGAAGAGGAACACTATTCTCACCAAGGGCTCTTGTGTGTTCTATCATTCATCTGTTTTGGTAATGGATTATGCCTCCAAACATTTCTCCTGTGGAAACAGGCTCAAAGCAAAGATTCTTACACATTTTCAGTCATGGACCCTTGTGGAGAATATAATGAAAGCTTTACACTATCTCTCTAGGAAGAAAAGCTACATAGGCATAAATGCAGATAGACAATGTTTATTTGCCAACATTTTGGGAGATAGGGGTGAGGCATGTGATTTTGGAAGGGTCCTATAGTAAAGTAAAGACTGGAAAATATTCTCCAAGGATCTTTATAAGAGAGGTAGGGCCTGTGAGATATGAAGAGAACAGAATGTGTCGGTCCTAACAAGAGGAGAAATAAATCCAGTGAACTCTTATGAGCTGCTCCTTCATGACCTCACAAATTTTATTACATCCATAAAACTCATGATATGTTTGCTGTGATTGGAATTTCAAATGGAGGCAAGTGAGAGGAGGCAGAATTTCACTTCTGGTTTGAAGGTGAGGGAGTACAAAGCAGGCTTCCCCAAGTCCAAACCCAACACCAAGAAGCACAAGTAAGGCACACACAGTGTGGTTTTCAGTGTCTCAGACCCTGAGTCTAGAGTTTGGGTGAAATTTTTCTAAGCCTAAGGTCAGAAAAGCTCCTCAGTCACATCTGTGTCACACACACATACTGGCAAGACTTTTCCCCGTTATTTCAAGGCCTCTCTGAAGCATGTCCACTTAGCTTAGACTAAAGCCTTGATCTGTGAAGGTATTTCTCTAAGTTGGCTTCAAATAACAAAAACCATGACCCTAATCAATCACCAGCAGTCTCTTCAGTATAGAGAAATCTAAGGAATTCTGAGAGTTTCCTTTCGTGTGTCTCTGTGTTTCCTTCACGTTTCCTTGAAGATTGAACAAATTCAACACTGAAGCCCCTTTCTGTACAGACTTGAACGCTGTGAGTCTCTTACTTATCGTGTCAGTTCTCTGCTTTTACCATTTTGTTCCCTTTGATGTGGGACCTGTGCTTGAGGCACTCTGAAGGAGAACGTTCTGTGGGAAGTTTGAAAGTTTGACCCCATACGCTGCCCAGAGGAATGTAAATCCCTAGCACACAAGAGGTCCAGTCCAGTCTTCTGTTATTGGTAGAGGGGGAGTATTATTTCACAAGCTTTTGTCTACTTGATGTTGCTGAAAAAGCAAAGTCTTCAGGAATAGATCTGTGATGTCACTGACCTCAATTGGTGTGCAAGAAAGCAGTAGCTTCCAAGACATTTCTGACTTGTCAGACTGAAACCTACATATATTTCCTTATCTTTTTTTCTGTCAAAGAAAATGTTAAAATGACTAGGGGTTAAATTACATAGACTTTTGCATAATATTTGAAACAGGCATCAAATGTCTTTCTCATGTCTCTATCTCTTAATGGACAAGAGATCCGAAGATCAAATAAGGCAAAGGACCTAAATGAAGCAGAATTAGAAATAAGAATTATTTACTTGGGTGGGATTAAATATTGAGATGTAGGCATATGGAATATAAAGTGAATTTTATACTTTCATTGCCCTCATTAGGTTTACGTTCTAGCTATGAATGTAGGCACAAAGATAAATATACTGCTGATAAAAATATTAAATAATACTTATTAAAAATGACATGGGCTACAATTGAGTTAAGGGGAGAGGGGAAGATGGGTGGAGGGAGAGTAATTGGTGGGACCACACCTATGGTGCATCTTACAAGGGTACATGTGAAATTTACTAAATGTAGAATATAAACGTCTTAACACAATAGCTAAGAAAATGCAGTAAAGGCTATTTTAACCAGTTTGATGAAAGTATTTCAAATTGTATATAAAACTAGCACATTGTACCCCATGATTGCATTGATGTACACAGCTATGATTTAATAAAAAAAGAAAAGTGACATATACATGCAAATGTGTAATTTATCTGAGCATCCATACATGAATTTTGAAAAATAATTAACACAATAAACTACCTGCTGAATAATAAACCTGGAGATACCCAGATTCCTGAATTCATTTGGTTTGTTCATAAACACGTTCATAAAATGTTCGTAAAATGTCTAAGATCACAGGAGGCGCCTGTGGCTCAAGGAGTAGGGTGCCAGCCCCGTATGCCAGAGGTGGTGGGTTCACAACCCAGCCCTGGCCAAAAACTGTAAAAAAAAAAAGAAAGAAAAAATATCTAAGATCGCTCCAGGGTTATGAGTTGAGAACTGAAAAGAAGATGTAATCTAGAGCTTCCCATATGTGGTTGTCAGAATTTTTTTTTTTTTTTGTAAAGAAATAGTCTCATTCTATCACCCTTTGTAGAGTGCTGTTGCATCACACAGCTCACAGCAACCTCCAACTCCCATGCGTAGGTGATTCTCTTGCCTCTGCCTCCCAAGTAGCTGGGACAACAGGTGCCCGCTGTTGCAGCCCATATGGCCTATGGCTAGGGGGAGTGAGAGTTATAGGAAATACCTGTGTTGCTCAATAATGGAACACCAGGGTGGAAAGGGCATAGAGAGGGATTTGGCTTTCCTAACAAGCACAAGAGCTCGAGAGATGAGAACAGTGGTGAATTGGCAGTCTCTACACCTGTGATGTTGAGAGGCATGAGATTAGCCTTATATTAGGCTGGAGAAGAAGGCAGTCAGAGAGCATGCGCATTCTATCACAGACTTGCTTCCTCTGACTCTGTCTCCTCCCCCTGCAGAACACCAGCACGGCGTCTCTCTGCTGAAGATTACCAAGCGCTACTAAAGACTAAGATCTATCTTTCTAAGAAGACTACTTTACTCTCTCTAAGACTCACACTCTCTTTCTCTCTCTCTCTCTCTCTCCAGCTAAAGTAGATAGCCCTCAGGCACCCAAGAGAAACTGTATCTGAGCAAGGTAACTTAGCGGTCCACATCCTGAACCTAGTTAAGCTGGCCCCGAGACCTGGCCAGTCCTAGGCCCTGGCAAGAAGTGTCAGAATTGACATGTGGCAGTTATTTTACTTTTTTTCCTTATGAGTAGAGTTTTTTCAGAACGACTGCACAATTGCTTAGGCTTTGGTGCATCTGCAAGTATTGATGAGGGTAATTTTACTTCATCCCCTGGCAGTGCCACACCAGCTTGCTGAGTGAAGAGAGAATCTGTGTGTCCAGGGGAGGAAGAGAGAAGGGGTGGTGGGGCTTTGAGTTGAAAGTCAGGGATACTCGGGCACAGGGGAAAACAGCACAATAAATAAAATTGTTTTATTTATTGATTGTTTCCTTTGCTATCCTGCATACTCCTAAAGGCACTACCTTGGTGGACTTATGTAAGATAAAGGAGAATTCCCTGTATACCAAGAAAAGTCTCATTCTCTTCTCTCACTCTGTGCTTGGCTGCTGGAGTT
>CAUYRH010118882.1:0-13075 GCA_963574655.1 Perodicticus potto
TATATGAAGTATCATTGGAATGCTAAATTACAAAAAATAACTTTTTTTTTTTTTTTTGAGTCAGAGCCTCAAGCTGTCACCCTGGATAGAGTGCTGTGGCATCACAGCTCACAGCAACCTCCAATTCCTGGGCTCAAGCGAGTCTCCTGCCTCCGACTCCCAAGTAGCTGGGACTACAGGCGCCCGCCACAACGCCCAGCCATTTTTTTGGTTGCAGCCGTTATTGTTGTTTGACGGGCCAAGGCTGGACTCGAACCCGCCAGCTCAGGTGTATGTGGCGGGCGCCTTAGCCCATTGAGCCACAGGTGCCGGGCCACAAAAAATAATTTTTGAAAACTCTCTGTAGATGGATACAATTTTTTATTTTAAAGAGTTGGCAAGAAAGACAACTAAACCACTACAAAATAGCAAAAGAGCTTTGAAATGGTCTATTGAAGATGAGCACCCCATTTACTGATCACAGTTTTCTAACTAACAGACCAGTACAGATCCATCCAGTGTCACTGACAATTGTTAGGCCGCTGCCTCCACCCCTGAGTCATGAGAAGAAAGCCCTGACCTTGTGCTGAAACATCACCTTCTAGATACAAAGAATACAGAACTACGACAAATGCATGTCTGTTTCTAAGATTTGCAAGAGCAATTTTAATGCCTGGCTCAAAATATATAGCTATTAAAAAAAAAAAACAACAGAATTTTATATTTTATCAAAGCTACAATTTATTTAGCATTTGTCATGAGAGAGACATTCTGCTGAGTGCTTTATATACGTTATACTTTTAATCTTCACAATAATCCCATCAGTCAGGTATTGGCATTCCCATGAGGAACTGAGGCTTGAAGAAGTTTGTTTTCATAATTCCACCCATCCACGCTTCTAGATGTCCATCTACCCATTCGTTTGCCCACTCATACATTCATTCAACATCTATTTAAAGCACATAAGGTTCCAGGCACCAGCATGAGCTAAAGCTATAGCTGTGAGTAAGATGCACAGGATCGCCGGGGTACCTTTCACAGATTAGGTCCAAATAGGCAATGATATGTAAGCGAGCAAAACTGCACTCCTGCCTAGCATGCAAAAACTGGTACAACCCATTAACATGTTTAATGTACCATTCCCTTTTCCTTTCTTTTCAGGAAGAGCAAATTTGATATGTCATGATATAAAGTCATGTAAAATATTTTAACATCACACATTTACAAATTTAAATGTGTGAATGCTCCCAGAGTTCATAAAGACTATCTTAATTTCGGGGTACTCACTCTTCTGATTCTCTCTATGCATATGGTATTTGGAAATAAACATTCCTCTTATTAATCTGCCTTTAAATAAAGACTATCTTAATCTCAAATGGACCAAGTGAATTATAAACCTTCCACAGTGCTTTCACAAAACGCCAGTGCCGCTTGCACTAATAAAGGAAAACACCAAGTAAGTTGGGCACATCAGCCCACAATTTTAGGAGCTTTGAAATGTGTGAAAGCCTCAGGGTCACACCTGCTCACCCCACTGCCATGTAACAGTTACCCCATCTCAACCACCAGTTCTCAGCCTTGCCCCAACTTAACAGTAAGCTGAAGAGATTGTATTTAAATTGATCCATTTACCTTTTGTTTTAAAATCCAGAATTTTAGTGAGGGCGCTAGATTTTTCATATAGAAGAATAAGTGTAGGGGGACAAGACAAAGAGCAGAGGTAAGGGCATTGTGTAGAGTTGTATTCCCACTTTAAAAAAAAAAAAAGAGTTTTATGGATTTTTGGTTAGAAAAAAATATTAATGTTTTCTAAATCTGACTTTATTAATATTAACCCTAAGATCTTATTCTTTCTTTTTAATGGAAGCACACTTGGTTTCATTGTGCTTCACGTTATTGTGTTCCTCAGATTGTGTGTTTTTTACAAACTGAAGTTTTGTAGCAATCCTGCATTAAGCATATTGGTGCCATTTTTCCAATTGTACGCGCTCACTTTGTGCCTGCCACATTTTGTTAATTCTTGCAATATTTAAACCTCCTTCATTATTATTGTATCTGTTATGGTGATCTCTGATGATCAAACCCATGTAAGATGGCAAACGTAATCCATCCATATGTGGGTTCTGACTGCCCTACCAGCCGGCCATTCCATTCCCCACTTCTTTTATTTTCCTTGGGCCTCCTTATTCCCTAAGATAAAACAATATTAAAATTAGGCCAATTAATAACGATACAAAGGCCTCTAAGTGTTCAAGAAAAAGAGGAGTTGCATGTCTTTCAGTTTAAGTCAACTGTTAGAACTAATTAAGCTTAGTGAGGAAGGTATGCTGACAATAGAGATATGTTGAAAACTGGGCCTCTTGAGCTAAACAGTTAGCAAAGTTGTGAATGTAAAGGAAAATTTCCTTTTTTTTTTTTTGAAATGGAGTCTCACTCTGTTGCCCCAGGATAGAGTGGCCTTAGCCTCTCTCACAGTAACCCCAAACACCTGGATTCAAGTGATCCTCTCGCTTCAGCCTCCCAAGTAGCTGGGACTACAGGCACCTGGTATTACAACACCTGGCTCATTTTTCTATTTTTAGTAGAGTTGGGGTCTTACCCTTGTTCAAGCTAGTCTTGAATTCCTGAGCTCAAGTGATCCTCCTGCCTTGGCCTCCCACAGTGTTAGAATTACAGGTGTGGGCCACAATGCCAGGCGGAAACTTTCTTGAAGGGAATTAAAAGTGCTAATTCAGTGCACATGCACAGTAAGAAAGCAGAACAGCCTCTTGGGTGATCTAGAGAAAGTTTGAGTGGTCTGGATAAAAGATCAAATTAGCCACAATATTCACTTAAGCCAAAAAATTAAACCAGAGCAAGTCCCTAACTCTTTTCAGTTTTATGAAATCCAAAGAAAGGTGAGGAAGCTGCAGAGAACAAACTGGAAACTGGCAAAGGTTGGTTCAAGAGGTTTGAGGCAAGAAGCCAAACATAAAAGTGCAAAATTAAGCAGCAAGTTCTAATATTGAAGTTGCAGCAAGTTATCCAGAAGATCTAGCTAAAATAACTGATGTAAGTGGCTACACTAAGTAATTGATTTCTAATACAGACAAAACAGCCTTCTATTGGAAGAAGATGACATCTAAGACTTTCATAGCTAGAGAGAAGTCAAGGCCTGGCCTCAAACTTCAATAGACAGGCTGACTGTCCTGGTACGGTCTCATGTAGTTGGTAAATTTAAGTTGAATCCTATGTTCATTGACCAATATGTACCCGTCCTGTGCTCTATAGATGGAACAACAAAGCTTTCAATGACAGCACATCTATTTACAGCACGGTTTATTGTTACTGAATAATTCAAGCCCACTGTTGAGATCTACTGCTTGGGAGAAAAAAAAAAAGATTCCTTTCAAAATATTACTGCTCATTGACAATGGATCTGATGATCCAAAAGTTTTCCTAAAGATGTACAAGGAAATTAATGTTGCTTTCATTAACACAATATTCCTTCTGCAGCCCATAGAACAAACAATGATTTTAACTTTTAAGTTTTTCTTTTATTAAAAAGAAACATTCAGGCCAGGTCTGATGGCTCATGCCTGTAATACTAGCTCTCCGGGAGGCCGAGGCATATGGATAGCTTGAACTCAAGACTAGGAGTTTGAGACAAGCCTGAGGAAGTATGAGATCGTGTCTCTACTAAAAATAATAATAATAAAACCTAGCCAGGGCATGGTAGTGGGTGCATGTAGTCCCAGCTACTCAGGAGGGTGAAGCTGGAGGATTGCTTGAGCCTAGGAGTTTGCAGTTACTGTGAGCTATGATGATACAGCACTCTACCCAGGGTGAGAAAGTGAGACTCTATCTAAAAAAAAAAAAAATTAATTAAATTAAAAAAATACATTTAATAAGGCTATAGCTGCCATAGATAGTGATTTCTCTGATGGAGCTGAGAAAAATCAATTGAAAACCTTTCAGGTAAAGGAGTCAAGATTCTATATGCCATTAATAACATTTATGATTCATGGGAGGAGGTCAAAATATCAGTTTTCACAGGCTTCAAGACTTCAGTGGAGGAAATCACCACAGGTATAGTGGAAATAGCAAGAAAAAATAGAATTATAAGTGGAGGCTAATGATATGGCTGAATTGTTGCTATTTTTTGATAAAGTTTCAGTGGCTGAGGAGTTACTTCTCATGGATGAGCAAAGAAAGTGGTTTCTTGAGATGAAAACTACTCCTGGTAAAGATGCCGTGAACATTGTTGAAAGGACAAAAAATGACAACAAAAAATTTAGAATATTATAAAAACTTGACAAAGTAGTGACAGGGTTTGAGAGGACTCCAATTTTGAAAGAATTTCTATTGTGGGTAAAATGCTATCAAATGGCATTGCATGCTATAGAGAAATCTTCATGAAAGGAAGAGTCAATGAAAGCAGCCCACTCCACTGAAGTCTCGAAGCCCTCAAAGTCATCCAGGAGGGTTGAATTCAACTTCTGAGAATGCTAGCATGTTGATCTCCTCCCATGAATCACAAATGTTCTCAATGGCATGTAGAATGTTGATTCCTTTACCTGGAAGGTTTTTGATTGCCTTTGCTCAGCTCCATCAGAGGAACTGGTATCTATGGCAGTTATAAAGCCTGTTGTTGCCTTATTTTAAGAAACTGCCACTACCCCTATGTTCTGCAACCACCACCCTGATCAGTTGACAGCCATCAACACTGAGGTAAGACCTTCCACCAGCAAAGATTATGACTAGCTGAAAGCTCAGATGATTGCTAGCATTTTTTAGCAGTAAAGTATTTTTTAAATTAAGGCATATATTTTTAAAAAACATAATGCCATTGCACACTTAAGAGACTATAGTATAGTGTAAGCATAACTTGTATATGTGTTGGGAAACCAAACAGTGGTCATGATTTGTTTTACTGCAATACTTGGTTTATTGCAGTGATCTAAAACCAAACCCACACAATACACAAAATCTAATGCGTATTAGATTTAATTTCGAATGGGTTGGAGATTAGGGGTTGCTAGAGCCCACACATTTCAATGCTCTTTGACTTTGCTGCTTAAGTCTCCCAGTAAACTCTAAACTCCTCAGGAAGAGGAAACCAGATAAACTCAGAAAAAAAAAAGGTCCTTCTTTTCAGTAACCTCTCACTGAATTTTCCCATTTCCTTCACTTGTGAATGAGAAGAACAAATCAAAGTGGTTTTAGAAAAACTTGTGACTTTCCCAATAGTGGAAATCATGTATATTTTTCTATTATATGCCACTGTTACAGAAATCTCAAACTATCATTTTCACTCATCACTACTCAGGAGTTACTACAATTTTTAGATCTGCTGTCAGCTTTTATTATTTAATGTTCTGATATAGAAGCATGTAAATTACTACTCACAAATTTAGTTAAAACTGTGATAAATATATTTCCAGGTAGTTGGTTTCATAAGTAATTTTTTGTAGTTTGTTGTGTACATTTAAAATATTCTAAAGAGTGGTCTTTTCAATACCAAAAACATCAACAATGACAATAACAAAAAGATACTTAAAAACCTTTACTATATTCAGGAGGTGGATTGAGAGGAAAGGTAGGGGGCTGAGAACTATTTACAATCCTACTGGTGGTTCACTTGCTGTAGAGAGTGACAAAAAGTATCCCCTACACTGAGCTTGTAAAAAATCATATACTCCATTAGACTGACTCAAGCTATCACTGTACACAGAGTGCAAGTGATGATGTATCATACCAAATATTTAACTAATACTGAAACTTAAGAACTGAAATCAAGGGCAAATCTGATACCTCAATTTTGATGGTGTAGAATTTGCGATAGGGTGACTGTGAACTACAAGAGAATTAGACAAACCTTTAAATTTTTATCAAATGATAGCTATTCTGTAATCATTTTCTGAAGGAGGAAAAATGGCTGAGAAATCCCCACTGAACTATGTAAGGGAATCCTGACTGCACTGAACCAAACCACAGTCCTGACTGGCCATAGGTCATAGGAAGACTACTGATAAAAAAAAAAAATGTCTCTAGCCACAGGAATCACTCTACCAGAACCTTGTAAGATAGCTATATAAATAATAACATTTCAGAACATATCAGAGTTGATTGGATTACACGAAATTGGGCATGGAATGAGTGAATTAGGTGAGTTCACAGAGAAGGTGCCTGGATCCCATTGATGTGCTAACTCATTTAAGAGATAAATTCCATCTATTAAAAACAATTTTAAGTTTACTCATAACAGGAAGAAAAAAAGAGAGGTTTGCTTAATACAAAAGGCTTTTATGTATTAAATCTTATACATTAGTCAGGAACCCCCAGGGACTTGGTTGCTGCCAAGGTAAAACTATGAATATCATTGTGGGATAAGATGTTCAGTTGCCCTGCACCAAACTGTGAGATCAGATATAAGTTAAATACATATGTATTTCCTTGTCCACCAAAAAGTCTACCATGTGCTGCTAACCTAAGTACTTAACATATGTTTACTCATTTAATTTTACAACAATATGATGAGGGGAATACCTCATCATGAGGTTTATGGTCCTCATTATATGGATGAGGAAACTGAGTAATGGAGAGGGTAAGGAATGGGTTCAAGGTCACATGAATCCTGGTGGAGTCAGCGTTGGGGCCAGGCTGTCTTCTAATCCATGCTCTCCACAACCACGCTGAGCTCTCTCTGGGTAAATAAGGTATAGAAGTGTTTCCCCAGAGAGGTCGAAATAGGAGTATCCAATAAGAAGAACTAAAAGTTATAGTTTGAAGTTAAAAAAAAAATCCAGGTATATTTAAAAGACTTGCATTTCATTTTCACAGTTTTACCTAAGTAAGAATGTCCAGTTTATTTCCCAATTTCTGTTCTTCCTTTTCTTCTAACTATTTTATTCCTTGAAGAGTAAATAGAGAAGGTTGGGAAGAAAGGTCTGTAAGACAGGGACAATGTTCTCTTTTCCACCTCCTTTCAATGCATGATAGATTTGTATATACAAAATGAATGGTATTTTTAGAAACCATGATACCATAAAAATGATCATTGAAAGTTTATTCAGACTTATGACAGATAGAATACAATTTAAAATATAACAATTAACCTGCTTGTAAAAAAATATCCCTTCATAGAAATCTACTGATGGAACACCTTATATATTAAATTAATCTGTATCCTCTGTATAATCAATTCCTCTGTATCAAACTAATCACAAAGTGGAATTGAGCTTCACAAAGAGGAAATGAGCTGCCCTTTCTTCCCACTTAGGTATAGAAAAAAACTTCAGAAAGAAAAAATCATAATTTAGACCTCAAAAAAAAATTATAGAAAAACCACAACTGGAAAAAAGTTGTTCTCTGACTTCCAAGATCCTGACAGGAGCTTGACAGGAAACATGTTTTGGAAGTCAACCATCTAAAATGTTGCTTATTCATGATGTTGCCTGAGAATACTGAGAGGGAAATGAGCTTGCAATCTCTCCTTGTCCAGCTGTCAGTGAAGACAGCAAATTTTTCTTCTACCAAAGAGACAAAACTTGAAAAAAAAAAAATTCACACTGTCAGAAAACTGCACATCACCTCAGTGGGTTTGAGGAACATCTAAAAATGGATGTAATGTGACAGCAGCCACCTGGACACCAATTCCAAAATAACAAAGATTATTGCTGTAGTACAGTGTGAGCAGCAGGGAATTGGCAAATCATAATGAAGAAGGGAATCTACGCATGTACAACTACACAGAAGGCATGATTAGGCCTTCAGGGTATTGGAAAACAGAGATACTGAGCAAGGTGACAGCTCACAAGCCTCGGATAGATTTTTCCTTTGGTGTTCACTTTAATATTTTACCCAGAATTCTTCTCAACATGACTACCAATTAGGTAGCTTAATTATAGTAAATCCATGACCGTGGTATGAATGCCAGCTTGTGCAGGACTTACACATCTTGGTGATCAACTGGAACACTAATGAGTGATCTGAAGAGCACTTTGAACAGGTGACTAATCTCCAGTAGAAGGCGGATTTTTCTTTGTCTTAAATCTAAAGAATCACACTTAGAAATATATGTCAAGTCAAACGCATCCTCCAAGCCAGTATAGAAAGTAGCTGCAAGAATGTTTGATGGAACTCTTTCTGAACATTCTTTTCTCTCCCCAATCTGTCATGCCATCCTTCCTCCTGTCAGCTCCCCTCATTTTCTAATAGGTGTATTATATTTAAAAAAAAAATTCTGTTTGCAGAGTATAAAAAGCCCTCTCTACACAGTGATTTCATTCTTCTTATCCACTATCATTACTCTGCATCTTTGCTTTTGGGTGACTTTTTTTCCTGGAATTCCAATTTTCATATGTGTTTTACCTTTCCACAGTTCAGTGCCTTTACTTCAACAGCAGCATCCATGTTCATGCCATCGAGGTTCCTTCATCTTCACATGTGATTTATCTGCTTTTGAACTCCTTCCCCAAAGACAATGGGGACTATGTTAATTTCTGTAGCTCTGAGACAGGGCATAGTTCTTATACTTAGCAGGTGATCAAAATATTGTTGTAAGTACAAACACCCTGAAAAAAATTCCAGAAACTATCATTGCTATCGTCTTTTGTCTTGAAGAAGGAAATATAATAATAAGGAAAAATTTAGAGTACAGGTTCAAACCATATGAATAGTAAGAAGTCTGGGCATCCAGTCAACCTGATGACGAATCAAAACAAAGTATCTGGGCATCATTTCCTCTCTTACGGGCCTGCCCCTGACTTTCCAGGATCACCTTGGCTTCCTTGTCTTAACATTGCAAGTGTTTTCCTGAAGTCCAAGAAGGGGGTGATCCCCAGTGAGTGGGGTGTGCTAAATGCTTCAATGTTCCCCAGAGAAAGAAAGAAGAGAAAGAAGGAGGGAGGGAGAAAAGAAGGAAGAGAGAAAAGGAGTCAAGGAGGCAAAAAGGTGGGGAGAAAGACAAAGAAAGAGGGAAAGAATACAAATGAATCTTCTAACCCTTTGTTAGCTCCAGATTAATGCTATTTCATGGGAGAAAAGTATTTTTTACATCCTTCACCTCTGCACCTCATCTTCACTGCCTCCCCATTTCCGAAATATCTACTGGAGATGCTTCTTAGTTTTGTACAATATGGCTCCAAGCATATTCAGGCTTTATTTATTTGGGGGTGGTGGCTGGAGGGCATATAGTTGAAGAGTCTTTAGGTTGTACTTGGGGGGGTCACTTGGATACAAGGAGTGAGGCGGGAAGAACTATATATAGCTTCGGGTCATAGTAATTATCTCCTCCTCTGAAAATACTAAAGGGGATGAAGATATCTATTTAGAGATTCATTTCATTTCAATTTTACAGATGAACAGACAGAGAAAGAAAGAGCACCTATCCCCCATATCAATGTCACTCCCAAATATTTTTGGCTTAACAGGAACTTCTGAAACAAATTATATCATGAAAAATGAAGTGAAGTTAAAGCCCTTTTCCACTCATTATCACTTCAAAATGATTCATTTTCATAGAATTCTTATTCTTATAGATGACAACCTCTGCATAACATAATAAGCAATAGAATTTTATCAAGTAAACATGAATATAAAATAAACCCTGAAAACAAATTGTGTGGTATTTAAAAACTAATAAATGCAGTAAAGCAAAACATAGATAAATCAAATTCCATTTTTTACAATGAACACTTGACTAATGTAGTTTATAAATATGTTCTTAAAATGTTGTATTCTGTCAAATTTGTCTCATATCATTAGAAAAACTCAGCAATTTATTACCACTTGACATCACATCCTTAAATTTTTCATTCCAGTGTTACATGAGAATTAATTTCATGTACTCGGCTTTGCTTTCATCTTGACTTTGCAAAGAATGCTTGTACCCAATATTTAACATTCATCATTTGTCTAATAGTTGTTGTTCAGTACTTCAACATAAGTCCAGTTACAATATCATAAGGGAGTCACATACGTGAATAAAATTTTGATCAAAATAAAGGATTAATTGAAAAAACAAAATAGCTTTGTGTCTTTTTATATGATAAACCCATTAGGCAGAAAATAAGTCTTAGAACCTACTAATAAACAAAAATTAGGAAAAAAAAAAAATTAGGCACCAGCACAGCATATGATTTTACATTAGCACTTGTTCCCTTTGTTTGTGTTGCAGAGAAGGGCCTCTCATTTCTGGACACTATTCTGATGATATATTCCTTCTAAGCACAGAGATTTCAGCATCAATGAGCTTTATCTACTGTGAGCCTGGTCGGTGTTGGCACTACTTTTTCGAAAGGTAGAAAATGGACCATTTTAGTGACTTTTCCAGGTACAAATGTGGCTCTGTCTGACTTTGCTAGTGGGTTTAGTGAAGCAGTTTCTAGCTCAATCAATGACTAGTTGAGGGAAAGCACTGGGGAGAAGTCAAGCAGTAACTTGCAACACTAACAACCACACAAAATGGTACCACTGCTGCCATGCCGGGGTGCCTATGTCAGCGCCTCTGACCCTGAAGAACACAGAAATAACTCAATACTGATTATACAACTGTGATGTATGCATTTTTAAACACTTTCTTTAGGAATTGTTGGTAGTTTTTATCTCTCAAGTATAAAAACACAGCTCCTTACAGGTGCAGGCCACAGCATCTTCACTGCCCTACCCTCACTATACTTCACACTCAATAAATGTTCGCTAACCATGTTTACTCCAGAGTTCAACCTGGGAGAGAAGAATAAGGCAAAACATTTCCCTGCAGAGCACAAGGAGATAAAGGGGATTGAGCTTTGGAGTCTAATTTTTTTTATTCTCTTCCTTGCAAGAATTTTCTTACTATTACAGCTTACAGCTTACTATTCAGAGATATTAGTCTTAGGCAAATATATAATTTCAGACTGAAAAGAGAGAAATCCAGGGTTTTTTACTCATATATACTATGCCTATTTTGGATATCTTAAAAATAAAAAGACTTTGATAGTGAAAAGCAGAAGCTTATCACCCTATGACCCACAACATTTTCCAGCCATGTGGGTAAGATATGCAAAACTTTCTCATGAAGTCCTAGTTTGCCCATTTTTTTAAAAAAAATTCTGCTGGCAGGGTCATATCGGAAAATAAATTTGAATCTCCAGTTGGGAAGGGGGTGTAACTAGAAAAGAACCAAAATTGTGACCAAATGTTAGGCATGAAACATTTTTCACAAGGTTCATAAACAATATGTGATCAGAACAGCACATAGAAAGAAGAATAATACAGAAATCAATGTGAAAACAGCAAATTATTTTGAGTTGTGGCCTTTAAAATATTCACTTGTGAAATGTTTATTAAATGCCTACTCCATATTAACCACTGTGAAAACAATTTAACAATGGACAAGGCATAATCCCTGCCATTAAGGGCCCATCCTACAAAAGAATGACTCGCTCATTGATAAGTACAACCTGAGGTAGTAACATAACAGACATTACTTATGCATGTGAGAGGGAGTTTTACTTCAAGCCACATGTCAGGTGGGTCTTGAAAGATGAATAGACTTTTGAAAGTTAAGGTGGAAAAGGGATCTCAGGGAAGGAGAGAGCCAAAGACCTGCAGATTTGGGTCGGGGTGGGGATGGCATACCCAAGAGGCTGCGAACAAAACAATTCATCTGGAGCCATGTGGTCAGGTGAGGAAGGCATCAGAAATAAGGCTAAAAAATAAATCAGGCCCAAGCTGATGCAGGTTTATATTTAACCTCAGTAAAATAAGGAGCCAAGCAAAGTTTCTATTCAGGAAAATTATATGGCCCAAGTAGTGTATAAGACAGAATGGAAAAGGGGAATACTGAACATGGAGTGATCAGTGAGGAGGCCAATCTAAATTAAAAGGATTGGGGGAGTCTCAATGGGCCAGAACTGTCTGATGATATTTAAAGTACAGTAGAACCTCAGTAGCTGATCACCTCTCTGCAATAACCACCTCCTTAGATTGACATAATCTTCATAGACTGATAAGCAAACCATGTACATGTGAGGTCAGTAGGTCTAGTTCCTTATGTTGAACACCTCCAGATGTTGACCAGTTTTTTACAGTCCCTTGGGTGGTCAACTTACAGAGAGTCTACTACATCTGACAACTTGAGAACACAGGTTGTGAAAGAAAAGAAAGCAGGAGTCAGAGGTGGCAGTCAAATTCAGCCCAGGGAATTGGGATGATGATGACTCTACTATAAGAACAAGGAACCAGGAGAGGATGGTGGCTAAGAAAGAAAGATGTAAATCTGGCTTTCAGTGTTTATTTGAAATCAGTTTCTGTGAAGGCAAACCAACCAGGTGGAAATATGTAGCAGGAGCCTTTAAATGCAGCACTGGGTGCAGAAAGAGGGGTTTTATTAACTCACAGTAGTTCAGTGAAATGGCTTTTCTTGTTGGCTTCAACTCCTTCTCAAGAAAGATGAAATATGAATCATTACCATAGTAAGCTGAAGGATGGCCCTTAGAACCTAAAAATATTTTGTAGAAAAAAGGTCTTAGAGGACCAGTTTCATGGGGGTGGAGCAAGATGGCAGCCGAGTAACAGCTTCCTTGCGGCTGGGCACAGTGAGACTGGTGAGAGAGGACTTCAGGCATCTCTGGGAGGCGGGATCTACCCAGGAACTTCCCCTTGGGGACACAGGGAGACAGCGTGAAGCTTCTGGACACCCTGAGGAGGGCAAAAGTGGCGGAGACTGGGCAAGTGGTTGCGTCTGTTCATTGGGTCTGATCCTGTCAGCGGCTGTGGGTGGGGCAACAGTGGGACTGCAGGCTGGAAAGGCTTTGCCTGTGAGCTGTTTGGGTTTCTTTTGGACTTGGTTGGGAGAACTTGGGCAGGACTGTGGGGGGGTTTTGAGTGTTGCATGGGGCACCAGACTAGGCCACGGAGCCAGACAGAGCTGCCAGTATTTGGTGGTGGGCTGTGTGGAGCCATTGTGGGAGAACTGCCCTGGCAAGCTCCACCCTCAGGGTTGCAGAATAGGCATCGGGCGGGAGCGAGTAATCTAGTGACTGAGCAGCTTAAAGGCGGGGACTGAGACGCCTCGAAGCCTTAGCCCTCAGGGGCATAGAGCGAGATTGGTTTTGGCACATGGGGTAAG